>OZ038476.1:94352345-94517945 GCA_964036315.1 Acanthosepion esculentum
ACAGCAAATGTGTGGACTTCAGTCTTTCGTCCACAGCCAATCAATCAAGTCCATTCAAACACAGTGACCAGAGGTGATTGGAGTTTGTGCTGAATGGATTTATTCAAATCTCTTGATATTTTGGTCAGAAGGGACATTGACTCTAGACAACTGCAGAATACTAACTTTTATTATAAATATTATTTACCAAACATGTCTTGTAATGTTAAGCAAGTAGAATAGAAGAATTCTGAGATTTCAAACTTAATCTAATGTCTCATTTTTAAATTGTGTGCAGTAATTTTTAAACAAAAAAGTGAGTACAAAAAGCTGTAATTTTTAAACACAATCAGGTATTAACATATTTCAATGTTAAAACTAATTACATTTTTTTTAAATTTGATTCCTTTTTTTACAATCAATAATCAGGCAAAAAAGCAGCACCACACTAAAAGGAGGAATCGCTTTCTTTTTTCTTTTTTACACTAAAACTCTCTTACCCTCCAAAAATGAGCTAAAGTTATATTGACCAGATGACTAATTACCATGGTAATTTACAAATTCCAAGTCTCTCAGAGCATGTTTTTCTTTTTGACTGTATTTTGTATCCTATTTTTTCTTGTCACAAACATTTTAATTTCTGAATCAAACATGGAAACAACTGACACAGAATTAAATGCAAGACATCTGGTCATGCCGCAAGCAAAAGTTCAGTATGAATTTAGTTATGATTCACAACTGAAGTTTCAGTGGCTGGAAAGAGAGCCAAAAGCTCCCATCATTACAGCTGAGGAAAACAAAATCACTGAAAAAGAAAAACAAAAACAAAAACCACTGACTGGCAAAACACTCAGATTTAAAAAACCTTTTAATAACAATGATATTCCTATAAAGTCCACGAATGAAAGTGAGGGTGAGGATGACGACAATGATGATGATGAATATAGTGTAAATATTGAATCAGTCATCACAAACATTGGAAATGACAATTATGGTGAGGAGGACTTGTACAATAATGAAGAGAATTATTATAATGATATTGCTCCCGATATTTTTCAGAGTAGTCAGATTTCAAGTAAAACTCTGAATACAGAATCAAAGAAGACTGTACTAAAATTTAAATCTACTGAAAATTTATATACAGGAAAAAATAATAATAAAGTAAAGATAGAAGAGAAAGTTTTTGATGTCAGTGATAAAAGTGATACTAAAAATATTGTAGACAATAAAACTTTACAAAAAGGTATTACAAAAATATTGTCAAAAACACAGGAACTGGTCCAAGAAAGAATATTTTGGTCTGCAGAAATTGAAAATATTATTCCAAAAGGTAAGTTTCATTTACTCAACTGTTTTTTGTCATATACAAAGAAATTCAAAGAAAATGAATATATTTGCCATGATTAAAAATAAGAATTATTCTTTTAAGGGGTCTTCAAGATAAAAACATAAGCTGATAAACTATTACAATTAGGTCTTAACAATTAATCATTATTTCTCCAAGTAATCTTTTAACTTTCATGTTGAAGTAAAAATTCATTTGACTTAAAAGATGTTCTGTTTTTTATTAGATGGCATTATGATAATTTAGTTTTAACTAATTGAATTCAAAAAGATCACTTGATTATATTGTCATAATCAGCATACATTTTTTTTTAAATTTTGTCAACATTGGTATATTTTTGCTCATTGATTGTAACATTTAAAAAATTTCAGTAATTTTGTTTTTTATTGAATGATAAATAAATTGTTTAATGCTTAAAATTAAAAATTTCTTAATAAGCTCAACAAACCATATTTCAGTATTTTTTAGGTTTTATACTTGACAACCATAAACTTGTTAAGTTTCTTTTAAAAGCAGTTCACGATACAAAATAATGAGGTAACAGTATGTTGTAATGTAAGCAAAGAGTCTGTTGAGATTAGTGGGAACACCTAACCGATTGCTCTCCCAGCAACTATAGGGGTAATAGGCAGAGAGGGGAAAGAGATGAGAGGTAACAAAAATAACACTGCCTCAAAAACCACAGCAACTTTAGGAACAAAATGCCCACGGAACCAACTTCACAAGACAACTTGCCAACTGCCGACTGCTGGTTTTCCCCCAGCTTTTGTTGACATGAGGCATCTTACAAAGGACCCAGATCTTGACCAGTTGTAGAGAAACCTGTATCTATAGATGACAAACTGTCCGGTTCCTAACAGGAAAAACCTGGTGTTGACAAACATATCCGCATGTGGCATTATATTATTATTATTTTATTTTATTTTATCATGGCATACTTTGTTCTTGATATCTAGTTTTAGTTGGTTTAGTAATATTATTATCAATAACTCTCTTAATTTTTTGGAAAAAATGGAGTTGTCCAGCTTTGATTTCTCAACACCCCTTTTTTGTTTTTGTTTGCAAAACCAGCATCTCGCTAATTTAGAATTTATATTTCTTATTCCCATCCTTATTTTCAATCTTAAATGTTAATCTGAGCTTAAATTCAAATTCAAATTTAAACTACAATTCAATTAAATATTTTAACTCCAATAATACCAACCCAACAATAATTTCACATGAACCATAAAAAAATAAATAAAAAACGGTGTAGACCCAAAATATAAATAAAAATAAAAATAAATATTATAATTTTAGCACTTGAAAACTGTTCCAGCATGAAACTTGTAATTGTGCTATTAATGTAAGATATTATGCATATTTCTTAATATATATAATATTTATTTAAAAATTATAACATAAGTATGTTATAACATCACTACAAAAGTAGCCATTTTGTTTCAACACTTCTGGTGACTTGTCAGATGATGGTGCTGATTGTAAAATAAAACGTTTTTAAAGAGTTCAAAACCAACCACTACCCCCCACTAGGGGGGAATATTTTTTACGTAAGATGTAATGGCCAATCAAATGACAAGGATATGATAATTTAATGCAACAACGGACCTAGATACAATTTATTAATGTTTTAAAATTAATATTAGATTATATAGGAAATCAGGATAACTAAATAATCTCCAAGTTATTATGTAATTAAAAAATAAAAATTACGAATATGAAACTCTAAAAATAACCATTTAGAAACTTACAAAATTATTCAAAGAAAAAAAATGGAGAAAATATACCTAAATTTTCATGTATTGTTCTTATTAATATGTTAAGTTTTCCATCCAAATTTGAGCGGAAGAGGTGCAATATATGGCTACAAAACTGGTTCCATAAACAGGGTAATGGGATTCTCATTACAAAAGAGTTGCCAAACTAGTTCCCTGGTTTATCTTAGTACTATTTCTTGACTTGAAAACCCAAATATTAAAATATATGACATTGGTAGTACTAAAAATCCATTTAAGCGCCGTTGGTACCAGCATGTTTTTTCCTTAAAAATAGTTCTCATAAACATGCTACCTCGCTGTCCAAGTACTATTGAAGTTTCAAGGAGAAAAACAAAACTCCCACTGTTAAAGTTAATTAAAAGTGCTTGTACCTGTAATTATTTATATACACCATGCTACCTCTGTCTTTTTTGTGCTTAAATGTTTAATTATTATCTAACTTTATTTGCAAAAATTTCAATATAAACTTGATTATTTAGTTTATATTGAATAGTTGTAACTCTTACTGAATTAATCTTATATAGACTCTGAATTTAATATGGCTATTTTTGTAAGGATGTTTGTACGTTAGTACATTTGTTTCTACCCCTGTTATATATGGGCAGACTTTTCTAGGTATTCGTTTTTATTTTTGTGTCTATATGTGCTTGTTTTTTATATCCACTTATGCATGGATGAGAATAAAAAGATACAAATGTGAATTTTATTGTGATACAATGTGATAAAGTGGCCTCACGAAAGAAAGTTAAACGTGAGAAAAACTGGAAACAGTCTAAAAGACTTCAAGGATATAAACGATAGACATACAGTAACGAAAATATTTCTATCTTGTTCAAAAGGAAAAGAAAAACCTATTTATTTATTTATTTATTTATTTCTTCTTTCTTCTTGAAAGCAAGGACAGCCGATAAAAAGTGAATGATGATATTTCCCTTTATGACGGCCACCTACCTAGATAATTTCCACTTGGTCAGAGTTGAAAAGTGTGCAGAATTATTTTGAATTTCTTAAGATAAAAGCCTAAAGATAACTTAACGATTTAATTAAAGACCAGTCAGGGAGAGATGCTAATGAACCCTGGAAAATGTACTTCAGTTATTTTATAGACAGTGTGGACCGAAAATGGTTAAAGAAACATGAAATATGCATCTGCTCCGCGCTGAAAAAGGTCGCACAATGGAAATAAAAAATAAATTTTATTACAGATTTCCCCAACCAATAAATATAGCAGATGTGAGATTGTTGACAATCCTAAAGAGGCAGAAAGTGTGCATAAACAAACCTCGAAATTGAGTTTTTCTTGTTTATTAGGAAAGACGAATAATTTGAAAACTCTCCAAATAATAAAGATCACAGATGTGAAATTGTTGACAGACAAAGAAAAGATACCACGGATGACCACCGAGAGTCTAGGTGGAAGAAGGAGTTAACTCCACCCAGTTTGGCGGTTGTATAAGCAACAGTTTAATGGAAATAGCAGATAGAAGGAGGCCCGAAGAAATGGTCTTGGGTGAAAAATAGAGAGAGTTGTCTCAGCCCGACCAAAGAACTGTTGAGAGATATGACTCTGTTGAGAGATATGATAAGTGGGAGTAACAGGGAGGAGCAAATCCTGTGCCCACTCCCTGTGGGACGAGATAATTCCTAAATCTGGAAATCATAGTACCTCGCGAGAAAATGCTAAACGAAGAAACCTTGCTAATTTGTATTAAGGTACTTATGGAAAACACCGAAAATCCCACACTATTCCAGCGAGGAATTAACGTTTATAAAAGCAAAATGCTTGGGGTGTTTTAACAGTAGAACTTTTGGGCCCACTGGAGACAGTCGGATAGAGACAGAGGAGAGTTGTGACCCAAGAGACAGCCTGCCAGATCTAGACCCGCCGATGAAAATCACAAGGCTGGAGAACAAGTACCAACAAGTACTTTACTATTAAAACTTACCTGACCTACAGATAGATTGTTTCCAGCAAAGTGAAATCCAGAAAATAGGTTCATGTGGGAAGAGTTGAACTGTATTTGTGCACGAAATTTATATAAAATTGTTGAATTTGACCAATGAGTTACCGTTGTCATTCCTGTTTACGGGAATAATTATTTTTCATTTGTATGACCAACACTGTGGTGATTTGATATGTCTAGTTCCTACAGGGTTCAGCCTACATTGCCCTGAGATGAAAAATCACAACTTGACAGGGAGGTTGTGGATTGAACTACCAGCGACTGCTGATCAGGTTTTGAACCAGAGCACCGAGATGACGAGTTATAAAAATATCATATTTAGGGTAACAAATTTCAAAAGATGGCATTACACCAGATTGAAAGTTAGTTAAGAAAATTTCAGAGGTATCTATACCTACTAATAAGAAAAGATAATCCTTTTTAGGATTGGTTAATTTTTATAGGATTGGTTAATTTTATCTACAGCAATAATAGAACCATTTTCTGAATAGCAGAAAAAGAATAGTGAGTTCAAATGGCCCCAACAACAAAGCTTAGCATTCAAAGATTTAAAAGAGATACTTGCAGAAAAACCTATTGTAAAAATCTTTGAAAGGGGTGTAGTAATTGTAAGAGTAAACAGCGCTAAATCACGAACAGATACACTAGACTCCCTTCCATCTGGATACTTTATGTTCTAAGAGTTTGACTTGGTCCACATAAAGATCGGTTTTAATATTTCTTCTGAACCGCCTCAATAATTGCCATGGCCTCCTTCTCTATTATGTGATACTTTGATTCACTTCCCTGTAGTGTTTTTGACATGAATGCTACGGGGCGTTCACTTTGACTAAGAGCTGCGGAAATAGCCACATCTGATGCGTTACATTCCACCACAAAAAAATTCGTCTAAGACTCACCCGGCTTCTGTCATCTTGTGACTAACAGGTGCCTTGCGAACACCTCGTTGAGCATTTTAATAAATAAAGCATCCAATTTTCTTATAGCCACGTTGAAGTTTGCATATCCTTCGATATACTCAAATACACTGAGACTTATACAACTCAAGAGAGCCCAGTATTTGTTTGGTATTCTTTCGTGGTATCATCTATATAGTTTAGTAGGATAGTTCGCTGATGGCGGTAGTCTCTGGCAGCTGTTGGTGAAGAAGATTCGACGTCCAAGCATTTTGGCTTCCATGCTAGTTTTTATCGACGTGTTTAGTTGAATAAATTGTAAGAGTAAACAGAGCTCAGGACAACAGTAAAAGTGCTAAGCTCTATTCAACTAAACGGAACTCAGCTACAAAAGGAGGAGTCACAAGTTAAACAGCCAACTGGGGCAAGTCCATTCTTGTACATAGTGAACATAGGATACTACTACCCTCAAGGAGGTTACGTTAACTATGGATGCAAATGAGTGAGCTGTGTCAGCAATTTTATCACAAGAAAGATCATCCAATAATGTACCTTTCAAGAAAACTGACGGTAGTAGAAATAAATTATTCAAATATTTTTAAAAATGCATTGGCCATTGTTTGGAGCACAAACAGAGCTTGACAATTCTTATTAGGAAAGAAATTCCTATTAAAGTCAAACTATTAACCTCAATAGAAGATGAACCTAGGGATGATAACAGGAGTGACTCAGACACAGAAGAAAATTAAATGAGACTAAGATATCCGTTAAAATGAACTGAAATAGAAGTTTAAGAACAACCAAAGGTTTAGGTTCTTCGGTTCAGGGAAGTGTAGTCGATTGGTAAATAGGATCGTACCTATTTGCATATGTTAAGTAGAAGAGATACAAAGTGTATAGTAAATTAAGAAACAGACAGACGTTGATTACTAATCACATATCATAGAACAACACAATACAACAGTGCCCATACTGTACAATTATTTATGAAAAAAGTGGGATTTGCATGTTGAGTTCATATTCTAACTGAGGCTGTTGTGTTCATTTGCACAAATACCCTTGGAAAGGTATGTGCCCATCTCTTCCCATCCCCAGTGGAGTCTCTAGATTTGATTGGCATACACATACACACATGAATAATATGTATAAAGATATACAAATGAACCAAATATTTATGAACTATAAACATACAAAATCATATATACTCATGGTTCCATTTAAAAAATACTTCTAAAATACTTGGTTTGCAAATTGTGATCTGAGAAGAATTCTCATATTCCGACAATTAAAAGAATTGATACAATAATTCTGCAAACACTTAGACTGCAAATGATAATGAATACAACATATGAATGCTTTAGTATTAATAATAGGAACTTTTCAAATTTGGTCGTGCTTAGCACAAAATGGATTGTTCAGAGATTACTAAGATTTTGAGATATAACTTTAAATATTATTCTCTTTCTATGTATACTAACTTTTAGTCTTAACAAAGAGGAGTCCCAGCACTCGTTGCTTCTGATGAACCTAAAATTTATGATTTACTAAAATAATTTTCCTTATCTTTCAGTTTTTACTATTTCTTTTTCTCTTTTCTCATTTTGACTGTTATTTTAAGTGGCCCTGCTCTTTATTTGCAAATTTATAATGATGGTGGCAATGTAAGAAAGATGAAGACTATAGAGGCATATATGGAAAAATAGGATATATACATTTCTATATATCAAAACAATGTTAGTTAATAGAATAATACAATAGAAAAAATTTATAGCACATTTCATCCTTTAAAAGGATTTCATCAAACCAAAATAATGTCCTTATTGATGGAATATATGTAGGGTGAGAAATCAGAAATCAGTGTGCTTTCTATACATTTTCAACTTAGTGATCTACTTTTACCTTTAAAGTAGGTATGTAGATCTAGTCTGTTATTTCTCTCTTTCTCTGTCTCTCTCTTCACATTATTACGGACCATCATCTAATTTTATTCTAAAATCAACACTAAAGTTTATATTTTAGAAGTACTCTGAATGAGGAGCCAGTACTTTCTAGAAAGTGTGAAAATGAAAAAGAAATAAAGTGAAATTGACAATTAACGGTTCTTGATCAAACTAGCATGCATCCAAGCAAAGATTGCGTATGCTATGAAAAGTACACTTTCTCCTTCTTAGTAACGTGATAGCGTGATGATTTGCCCTGATACTATCCAGACATTATAGCAACCTTAAGCTCTCTGAGATACGGCAGGAAAAGGAAAAGGGCCAGTGACCTCTTTTTGCCCACACATGTAAAGATCTATATTTGGAAGGCATGGGTCACGTGCCAAAATCGAGGACTGAAAATAAAGATCGCCACCAAGTTAGTCCCTCTTCAGAATTAAAACTGAATGGACATCCAGCTAAACTTGCTATGATCTGCTATAAATTTGGATGTGCAGAATTGATAGAAATCTATTAAGGTTTTGGAGCCGAAAAGATTCAGTAAGCAGTTGTTTCAAAGAAATCAAACTCCAGTGTGCTAAAAGAAGCAGATACAATGAAACAAAGAAAAATACAATATCCTTAGAGCCAAGGAAAAGAAAGATTCAACTTATTCTTCACTCAACCCCTGGACAAGATGAAAAAGAAAAAAAAAGAAAACCAAAAAGAAATCCATTTTACAAATAAACTTTCTACCAGCAAGGAGAAGAGAAAATAGAAAAGATAAAAAATATATATATAAAAGAAGAGAAACATATAAGAGACACTAAAAGAAAAGGAAGAGAAAAAGAAAAAGAAAGACTTTTTCAAATAACAGATAAGTTTCTATTGCCTGTTTTATCTTTGCACTTTCATGCAAGTTTGGCACAAGGTCGTTTGTCAGTATAATATTTACCTTTCTGAAAAGATAAGTTCCGTCCTATTGTTTAGTCCCATAATATTTATTTTTGTCTCATTGTTGAGTTTTCTTTCATCTTTTAATATACCCCAACATATTTAATCCCCATTTGTATATTTTAGTAATAAAATGATTATTCGTTATCCCTATATCTTTGCTTTCTGTTGTTTGTCACCTGCCATGTTTGTTTGTTAATTGATTCCATCTAGCTTGGGCATGTTTGATTAATCAGGAAGGGACTATTGGTAAAAGAATTTGTGATTTTATATTATATGTTACTGTGTCTCCCATTACTACCATAACAGTAAAAGAGGGTGGCACATAATAACACACACACACATGTACACACGCACAAATACATATGCACATACACACACACGCACACACATGCACACACACATATATATATGATTAAAAAAGGAACAAACTGAGAAACATTCCTTATTTAATATTCTGTTGGATTTAATCCATATTTATTAATTCATATAAACATATACATATATTGTAATCATGTATATTACTATTTATTAATGTCAGTGATTATTTCATAAACATTAAATTTTCAAACATATAATTTCTTATCTCTTCAGAAATTATAAAGATAATTTGTATGTAATCCGTTATTGTTTATAAAATCCTCAGTGTTTTCCAGATAAGTGTGTGTGTGGGTGTGTGTGTGTGTGTGTGTGTGTGTGTGTGTGTGTGTGTGTGTGTGCATGATTTAATAATTACAAACATTATGTCTGTTTATTTTTATTATAATCCTTTAAAAGTGAAAATCACTTTTATTTCCCAAGTACTTTCCATCTCTTTCTGAAATTATCATCAGGTGTGCTACTAGTAAGGTAAAAACTATGTGTAAGCTATCCATTACTGAACCTTTTCTTTTGTGTTTAAATGCAATGGCTGACAGTTTATCAGACCATGAAAAGTTATTCATTATGGAATTTTATTATTATTATTCAATCAGACATGCCTAAAAGAGTATTTGCTGCCTAAATACAAATATATATATATATATATATATATATATGATCAGGAGTCCATAACAGGAATTAGCTAGTCACCTGAACAAACAGACATAGTCACAAACAAGTAGGGAAATGTTAATTGGCCATAAAATCAGTATTCTGATGTTTGGTCATTAAAATACTAATTTTGTGAAATGGGTTAGGGTGTGACTTTTATAGGATTCTTTAATGGTTAAATCTATAGATAATATCAAATCATATACAATAGGGGATTTTTTTTACTATACACCATAAAGGCATTTGATGAAAGAGGAGATGCAACTCTATCACTCAATAAGATATATATTTGTAAAAATATAATAAAAGAAATGAAATGAATTTGAAAAAAACATTTCAGCCATCAATAAACAAAATTTGTTGTTATTAATTTGAGATTTTCTTCTTGTAATTGAATGACACAGATTTATAGTAATTTAAATTAAACAAGAATAACCTCAGTATTCCAGCATGAGGGACTCACCAATAAAATTTAACATAACTATAGGATTTTTTAAAGCATCTGCAGCCTCCAATCATAATAGTTGAAGTATATATGGAAAATACATTTGAAATCTACAATATCCTTATTATTTCATGCACAATCCTAGAAGAGTATACAAAATCTACAATAGCAAAAAATTATAATAATAATAACAACAGCAATAATAATAAATTCAATAAAAATAGGCATATAACCTGACAATTCCATAACATCTAACATTCAAAATAAAATATCCAATTTTAATATTAAATTAATTACAGCTACATCTACTACTATCACTATATATAAAATTATAGCCTCTGTCTGTCTGTTTATTTGTCATCAAACTCTTCCTAGGAGGTAGACCCCATAACTATATATATTCTGAAACTACATTACCCAGGGTACTTTGAAAAGTATATTTCATTTCCCTTTGATTTAAATTAAATTTAAATTTGAACAAGGGAATGACTCATATCCAAAATATAGAAGGAGAAAGCCAGAAGATTGGCAAGATCATTGAGTAATATTTAAATGCATAATTTTTCTCCACAAATTATAACAATGATTTGAAGTACTCTTCTTACAAAAAAATCCGTGATATGCACCAAGGCATGGGTAATTCAGCTATTATAGAAATGATCAGGACCAAAAATAACCATAGAAACAGTAATTCTGAAGCAGACTATCTGTTGTTTCTTAAAATATATGTGAAATGTCTGAAAGCATTGAGTTCCCAACTGGTAAATAATATGTAAGTGTATGTGAGGAAGGGAGAGAGACAAATTCTACCAGAAATTAAAGATGACAAGAAGTCAAGCCTTTATTTCTATCATTTCATTTTGGTTTTATATTATGGAGTCCTTTATTATTCACTGAATTTATTTTTGCCTGTGTCTCCAAATTACCAAGGAAAAAATCACAGAAATATTGAAAATGGATTAAGTTAACTAAGGAGAAATGGACAAAAAATACAGAAAGTTATAAAGTTAACATAAGAGTTTTGTAAAGATTTATATAACCAAAGAATATAACAACAGAACATCTAAGTTTAAAAATTCAAAAATAAGTATGCAAACTATTATAGAAAAAATTATTTACATTATAAAATCTTATTGGAAGAGAGAGAATAATTTATAGCACTTATCTTATTTCAGTATCCAATGAACAATGTTCTTTTCATTTCCCATATCACTTTCCATGCTTATTTTTTGTATGACATGCCCTGTTGATGATACAAACTTTGAAATCAGTGTGAATCTCTTCATTGTCTGTTCACTTGCTGCTTAAGCACTGAGGTTCATTCTCATTCAACAAAAGCCTAAGACCAACTGGTGTTCAATCCAACTTCCATCTCCTAGTCCAGGTTGTTTATTGCTATTGATTAGCTAAACTCCTGTGATTCAGCAGCATTGTGTCACTTTTACACATTTCTCATTCAAATCAGAGCTATTAACAGCCTCTCAGAGGTAGATTAGCATTTCTATTGGAAAGAAGATAAAAATTCTTTTTACATTTATATCATAGCAAATATAGGAGGATGGTACCTGCTTATGTGCAAAACAAAATCCCCCTCCCCCAAAAAATATATAAAAAACAATATAAAAGGAGTCAACCAAAGGAAAAACATGTAAAAATTGATGAGTCATGATCCACTCATATACTTTTAAGAATGCCGCTCATAACACTGTAAACAGTCACGGCAAACAGGCAAGCAATCAATGTCACTACCAGTGAACACACATCAACTCCAAGTTTGACCAACCTTCCCTTCCTCCAAGTTACCTTCTTTGTCCACAAATAGATATTCTGCAGTACAGTGGATAAAGGCGTTGGTTAGATCCAGTGACAGACCCAAAGAGTGTGAGTTCAATACCCGGTTCAGACAGTGGAGAACTTTCAGAAGGAAAATTACCAGGAGATAACTGATAACTGACATCCATCAAAACATGGCTCGTGGAACTAGAACAGTCTACCCCAGTGATCGAAATAAAGGGTTCGGTTCAAAATTCCAACCACCTGAAGAATGCCGGAGCGTACAACGGCCGAAAAACGTTGTGACAAATATGGCGACAAAGATGAGGACAATAGTCTGACTAATGTAAATACTGTAAAAGGTGAATGTATGCATATTCATTAATATCAAGACATACATCAAGTAATACTTAACACTTTTCTTCAGTCCTTTGATATTCATTTTTTGATTATTTCAGTTTTCAAGTCAAACAATGTTTTGTGTTTTGTTTTATTTTTACTATCTGAAATTATAGCAAATCTTTTAAAGATGTACAGGTTTATCAGTCAAAACATTCCCAAAGTTTTCTTATGTCAGATTCCTTGCATCACAATTTCTTTTTTTTAAGTATGTAATGTCATCATTTTTGTTGCCAAACATCTGCATGTCACAAAGCCAGCAGAGAGTTTCGACTTTAAAATTAATAATTTTTGAACCAGCACTGAGAGCTAAAACAAATTACCACAAGTAGTATTCTTTCCCATTCTTCTGTTTTGGTTTGGCCATTAATGGATGTTAAATAAACTTGGTTTATCTGGAACAAGGTCATAAGTACAAATCATACAAGAAGAATTAAACTTATCAATATTTTGTATAATGAGCTTTTGTTTCACCTTTATTTTACTAACTGCAGTGAAATATTTAAGTATAGATAACAGGTCACTTAAAAAGGTTCAACCTATTTTTTTACAGCTCAGACTTTTGTTTGGTTTCTCATTCACAGTTTTCTTGTTTCCTGTAATGTTTTGAAAAAAATAATATCTATTGAATAAAGTGTAAATCTCTGTGAAATCAAATTGACAATCAAGTGAAGTAACTTCCTTTTGTTAAAAAGTGCTGCTTACAAAAAGATCAGATATCTTTCAAGTGGTATGAATAAATAATAAAAAAGAGTTGAGTAGCATAGATTTAAGTTTCAGAGATACTTACTATATCAGTGATTTGCTATACTGCTCAGTGGTGGAGAAATAAAAAAAAGCCAATTTTGATTAATTAAGTAAAACTGTGATTCCACTTCAAGGAAAAAAACTCCTTTCTCTGGATCTCAGTTTATCACTTATATATTATCAGTAATAGACTGAGATGTATCATGAGATAATGTAGTCAAGATTGAAAAGGGGTTAATTAAAATGCTTGTAAGCATGATCAAAAGAATAAGTAAAGAAAAATATACAGATGTTTGCATACATTCATTATTTTTGTAGAGAGTTATCTATCCAAAAGCAGAATATATTTTACATTAATTCATATACATAACCTTTTACAAAGTAACCCAAAAAGTCCTTGCCATTTCTGATTTATTAGAAAAAAGGTATACAGAAAATTTGAC
Source organism: Acanthosepion esculentum (assembly GCA_964036315.1). Taxonomy (NCBI): domain Eukaryota; kingdom Metazoa; phylum Mollusca; class Cephalopoda; order Sepiida; family Sepiidae; genus Acanthosepion; species Acanthosepion esculentum. Next base: position 94,366,020 of record OZ038476.1, read on the forward strand.
ATACCATTAGTCCTCAAAATAATCAGCATCCAGAAACTTTTGCCAATGTGCTTCCAGCTGTGGTAAAAATCAGGTGTCTTTGATGCAATGAAGTCTGCTTTATTTGCAAAGGATTTCCCACAAAGGCAGTTGTCCAAGGATTGGAAAAGGTGGTAATCTTTTAGTGTAAGGTCTGAGGAGGAAGGTGGATGGCACAGTATCTCCAAGCTAAGTTTCTGTATGGTATCCCTGGCCAACCATACCACATGTTCCAACTGCTACAAGTACAGGTTTGCAATGATGGCTTGGTCTGTTCATAGATCATAGTGTATCATTTGTTAAACAAATACAGAGCATGAACGCGTGTGTGTGTGTGTGTGTGTGTGTGTGTGTGTGTGTGTGTGTGTGTGTGTGTGTGTGTGTGTGTAAAGATGGTTTTGTGGTTATAACCAATGTCTGGCACACTTGGGGGTGTCATACAGGACTCACTTTTCATCACTGGTGAGTACTCAATCAAATATGGGTATGTTGCAGTGCTAAGAAAACAACAAGAAACAGGCTGTCATTAGTCATTGCTTGTTGACTTCTAACACTGTGTGGGGTACTCACATGTTCAACATGTACACCTTCCCTATGGGGTGCAGGTGAAGTATGACTGTTTCATCATGTTATAACAAGCATTTATATAATACAGTTTTTGGAAAATTGGAGAAAATATAGATTTTGGTTGATGATCATCAGGGAGGCAATTAGGTGTAAGGGTAGCACTGGGAATTGACCAATTTCTTGGGTTTGTTTGATCGAGGTCACAGGATATAGTCATTTGGGGGGGGGTCTGATGCCTAAATTGATCAGTTGAGGTTATGGTAGTGGGTCAATTCATAGTTGGGTGCCTTAGCTACTGTGATGACTAGAGATTGGTGTAGTTGGCAGGCCTGGGGAGGAATGTTTCAGTCTGAGGGTATGCCTCTAGTGAGTCAGGTTGCCAAGTTGATGGCAGTGGTGACAAGCGATTAGGTGTAGCTGGTAGGCCTGTGGTGGTAGTGATGAAGGATTAGGTGTAGCTGGTAGGCCTGTGGTAAAATGTTTCAAAGTGAGGGTATGCTTGTAGTGAACTGTGTTGCCAAGTTGACAGCAAAGGCTTCTAGCTGGGTGGTGTCATAAATTGTGGATGTTGGCATCGGGATCCTAGCAGTGTCAAAGCTGGTCTCTGTTGGATTCTGTGTATGATGTTATTAATCATGTTGGTGGGTATAGTAACCTGGTGGTGTTGAAGTTGGATCGTCAGCCACATTCTGCATGTTGAGAGTCGGGAGTGGTAATGGTTGTGATGGCAACAGTGCCCTGCATGTCAGCAGGTGGCTTTATGGCCAGTGACTGCTGTTGGTCGTTATATACTAATGTCTCAATAACATCCTATTTGTATAAATATCTCGATCAAAAGTTAAAATTAAATTAAAATTGTGAATTTTAATTACTTCCTGAACATATACACATACATAAAATAAATATTATAATTATCTGTGCATTAAGATGAGTCTCATATAACCTGACTTCTAGTGTGACTCCTGAATTTTTATGTATGATTTTAACCCCTCCGGAAAAAAAATTACCTGAGTATATAGTGCAACCAGTCACTGAAAATGCATGATTTATAAAATCACAATATTGCCTGTGTATAGTGCAACCCCCAGGTTTTTATGCAAAAAATTGATCATAAAAACTCACACTATACTCAAGTATATATGGTATGTGTGCTTATGATTGGGTGCACATCCATATGCAAGTCAGTTTTTCAGAAATAGTTTAGCTAACACTGCTGAAAAATTTCAAATTGATAAATCTGACAAAAGAAAAATATAAGAAAAGCAATATTATTTCATTCTTTCTGTATGAATTTCTGGGATGAGGAATTATCACTATTTACATTATTTACATTCAGACTATTGTCCTCATCTTTGTTGTTGTTCTCACTATGTTTCAGTTATTGTGCCCTGTGGCCATCATCAGGTGTATATCAATCTAGGTAACCTACAGTGAATTCTGAACTGGACTCATTATTTAATCTACTGTTCTCATTCCACTGCCCGTGTCTAGGGATATCTTGTCTAGTTGTTATTTTTAGTACAGCTCATTTATTGCTTGCCTGTTTCCACCAAGTCCAATTAGACACAGATACTGGCCACCTTATGACATTAGTTCTGAGCTCTTCTGCAGAGATACATGCAAACAGAAAATTGTTTTTCCTTCTTTTAGTGAGAATTTGAGGCAGAGGGTCTTACTAATGACTTGACATAGGTCCCTTTGATTTATTGACTATATTACAAAAATACTATATGATAGAATTTTTTGAGATTCATTAAAGTTGTATGACTTGTTGAATCATTTAATTGGACTGCAGAAGTATTTAAGGAAAGTATCTAACATTGTTAATAATGTTCTCTGTTATAAGATCATGCATTTTAAAAAATGAATAGCTAACTATAGGCAGATATAAAATGTTCAATGAATTTTTCTTGTTAAATGATAAACAATACTTTCTAATTCAAGTTTTGTTTTAGGAAAATGATAAACTTATTATCTGAAGAGTAACAAAGTATTTTTCATATTTACATTGCTAGATATTATGTTACTCTAAACATTCACTTATGAAATTACCTTTACAGTTTAAGAATCAGATAGACTGATCAAGTTTCATTCATAAAAGTGTTATTCTAATATATATTGACTCTCAAAAAAGTCTTTAGAAAATGCATACTGCTCTTAATACCTTTAATGTGCATTATTTTATATATGATGCCTCCTGATACTTTTACATCTGGATGTCATCCAACATACTAGTTCAGGAAGACGCTGAATGCAGGAAAGTATTTGTGTAAAAAAAAAATATCAAACCTCATAAGAATGTTTAAATTCACAACTAATCTACCTAAATTTTTAAAAATTCATTTTTTGTCATTTTCAATACAAATCAATATATTTTCATTTTTTCTTTTAAAAAAGTAAATGCTGATGTTAATCTCTATCAGTCCTAAAAGTGGGAATCAATTACCTCTCTTGGCTTCAGTGTCATAAGAGGATGAGTTTTCATTGTGAATCAAATGACTATGGCTAACCAAAGTTTCATTTGAGAATTGGTTTTGGTGCAAAGAATTTTTTGAATTCATTTCACTCTTCTCATTGATTGATATGAATACAATATGTTTCCTTTATCTACCAACTAGCAGGGATACCTGATGTTGCTCGAAAGAAATAACTTCATCTTAGTTTTCATTGCTACACTGAAATTCAATAACATGTTGATTCATTGTCTTGATAATCAATCTCATGCCATTGCAAAGACACAGTGGTCTAGAATTCTCAAGAATATGACTGAAGGTCTCCCTTTTTCCGAATGAGATTGTGAAGTGTCATGCGAGATGGTTGGAGGGAATTGTGTACAAATCTTTTTTTATTAAAAAGAAAACAATTAAAGGATAGACATCCCACTATTTATTAAAGTAAATATATTGTCTATGTATTTTATCAAATTAACACCAGTAATTATTTTTCTTTAAATCAGAAAATAATTACTTCATCTAATAATTTATTTAGTTTCATATTGTTTTTTTTAAAAAGGCATTTTTGTCAGTAAAGCAAAACAGTAAAGACAGATTGATTTCATGAAAAAATATTGTTAATTCAAAAATAAATCTCTCTCTATATATAAAGTTGTAAACCGTCTTCCATGCCCTGTCTACAATAGAAAAAATTATATATAATATAATATAAAAATATAAATATTTTTGAAAGCATAAATATTTTTGGAAAATTTAAATTTAGTAAAATATTTATTAATAATAATAATTCAACAAACAGTATATTTTTGAAAGCATAAATAATTTTTAGAAAATTAAATTGTTTAGCAAAATTTTTATGATCCCCACCCCAGCATATAAACGATGGTGTATATTTAGAATAATTTGTTTGTTTTTACCTTCATTTTTAAAATTTAATATCTAAACTTTAAAAAAAGATATTAATTTCAATAAAATGGTAAAAGAGAGTTAAAGATTTCCCGAATAAAAATATAAAAAAAAATGATTTATATGTTTGACAATGTACATCATACTACCAAGGCGCTGAATAATTTTTCCTTCCTACCAATTTTCTTTGCCGGCCTTAAAGCTTTTAAAGAAAACTTTATCATTGATCTTATGATCTGGTAAGTTGAAATTGTTAAACTTTCTTCATATTCCCTGGCAGTAATTTGTCAAAAATGGATCTAACTTTTCTAGCAAACATGAGCTCTGCAGATGAACATTTTTGAGGTGACGTTTGCACTTGGCGTCATTCGATACACGTTCAAAAATTCTTGTAATGCCGTTTCTTCAGCTTCCAAGTCTTTAGCTTTTCTTAATACTCTTTTGAAGGTGTCAACAGATCTTTCCGCTTGACCATTAGACCTCGGATTATAAATCGGCGTAAATGTTCAGTCGCATATATTTTTTAGAAATTTTAAAAATCACTAGAAGTAAATTGAGTTCCATTATCAGATACCACACTGTCAGATACTCCAAACCTTGCAAAAAGTTCGCGCAAGAATTTAATTGTTATTGTGGTAGCAGGACGTTTTGACTTCAATATCTTGGGCCATTTTGTGAAACTATAGTTAAATAGTATGAACCATCTAGTAGTCCAGCAAAGTCCATATGTACTCCTTCTCAAGGTTTATCAGTGATTTTGCTGCTGAATTACAACTATTACATTTTCTCACTTTATTTTGGATATCTTTCTCCAGCTTTGGCCAATACACGTGGCTTCTCATCAAAGACTTCATTCTCAATATTCCTGGATGTCCTCCTACATGGAATTGTTTTAAAATCCTTTTTTGCAATGATAATGTAATTAGAACTCTTTCCGCGTACAAAAGTACTCCATCACAAATAGAAAATGCTGTATTATTGTTAGCAAGTTTAATTTTAGTTTCACTCCATTTCAACATAATTCATAGTTTTTTAATAATAATATCCTTTTAGAATTAATTTTGATATCGTCTATCGTGACTGGTAATTCTTTAATAGTGTTACACACAAGGCTTTTAATTTCGCTTTCAGATTCCAGCGAAGCAATCATTGTATCTTCAAAATTTCCTTAGATTTCGATATCAATCTGGATACGCCATTTGCGTGTTCCAGTGACAATAGAAATTCCACCTTGAAATCATAGCTCAGCCCAACGCTGTAATCTGTTTGCAGTATGTGTGAATCGCTTTCTTAGAACCGAATATACTTAATAATGGACGATGATCAGTTTGCAGTATGAATTTTATTCCTAATATCATCCTGTGAAATTTCTTTACTGCAAAAATTATACCAAGCGCTTCCTTTTCAATTTGACTATAGCATTTTCCGTATTTGTTAAGTATTTTGAAGTGTGAGCGACTGCTTTTGATGTACCATTTTCGAATTTATGGCCTATTACCGCTCCTATGCCGTATTCACTTGTGTCTGATGCTACTATTATCTGTTGGTGCGGGTCGTAATGTGTCAGCGATAACTCTGAAGTTAGTCATTTTTTAATTCCTTCGAAAGTTTTTCTGCTGACCAATTCCATTTTGTACCCTTCTTGAGTAAATTCTTCAGAGGTACTCGCAATTTGTATATCTCTGGCACATAAATATTATGATAATTCGCTAATCCAAGAAATGATTGTAGGATTACTAAATTTATTGGCATGTCTTTAATGACACTTGCTCAAGTGGGATCTGGTCTTCTTCCTTTTTCGTCGATTATCTGACCTTAATATTTAATCTTGTTCAGAAAGAATTGACATTTCTGTTCACTGATTTTGAAACCGTAATCACATAGTCTCTGAAATATTTTCTGAATCAGTTTTACGTGCTGTACTTTTGTAGCACTCTTAATTAATTAAAAGGTTTATTTTCACCAATAATGTAAAGTAGAAAATTCAAACCATTCCCAGTAACACTTATAACATAGGTTATCCCATTTTTAGCAATCAGTTCAATTAAAATGTATTTCCTAATTTATATTCACTTAATTTGTTAAGCAAATGATTCCATCACACATCTCTGTTGCTCAACAAAGACACAGTAAGACACCCATTCTTTACATACATATAATACATATGAAGACTGTAGAACAAATTGGATGAAACAATAATTACCAAAATATATCAATTCTGTAAGGAAAAACTGTATAACATATGTTTTTATTGAATAATGGTAAATGTTTCAGGACTTCTATTCTCTTCACCAACGAAAGACTTACCTTGCCTTAATCTTTAAGAGGAAATGAAAAGGCATAAAACAAACTTGTAATGAACAATGACTCAAAATTCTTAGAAAGAGAAGAAAAAGAAAAGAATGAGTTTACACAATATATGATTGTTCTAATTCTACAAAATTATTTTTACTTCCTCAAAACTATCCTATATGAATTAATTTATTTAGTTAAATAAGGCTTCAACCAACATGCAATAAAAATATGTTATATATTTTTTACCACACACACACACACACACACACACACACACAGTTTTGTACTTTTTCTCATTTATTACAATGTCGCATATATGCAAAAGTGTTTGATAAAGTATATCACAAAAAACTGTTGGAACTGCTAAGTAATGTTAACATATTTGAGAAGGATATTAAAATAATCCAGAAATTATACGAACAGCAAATAGACTGCATATGTATACAAAATAAATTCAGTAAGTATACAAAAATAGAAAGAGGTGTAAGACAAGCATGAGTCTTCTCTCTGGATTATTATTCATTTACAGTCAGGCAATTTTGTGAGAATTAGAATTTCTACCAGAATTCAGTATTGGTGGCCACAATCTTAAGAACATTAAATATGTAGATGACACCGTATTGATAGCAAACACGGAAACTCCAGGCACTACTATAGTAGGTAGTTAAGTAACACGAGAAGAAAGGAGTAACAAACAATTACAAGAAGATAGAATGTATAGTTGTAAGCAAAATTATAAATTGGAGATACCAAAATCAAGCAAGTACAAAAATTTAAGTATCTAGGATGTGTTGTAACAGAGGATGGAAAATGTGACATCGAAATCTGAAAATGCATTGCGATAGTGAAAGATGCATTCCAAAAGCTATGCAATGTATTATGAAACAGGAAAGATTTGTTAGAAACAAATAAAAAGTACTGAACTGTTATATTAACTCTTATTTGGCCGTGAATAATGGGTAACCTCCTAACAAATGAAGAAGAGACTTCAAGCAACAGAAATGTGATTCTACAGACGAATGCTAAAGATAGCATGGACTGAACTGAAAATGTTGAGCAAAGGCGTAGTTTTAAAGAAACTAAAACAAAAGGACATGCCATTAACATGCTAAAATATATTCTAAACAGTAAACAACTTCTTGCTTTACTTGTGACTTTTCGTTTTTAATGTATGTGTGTGTCCTTAGTAATTTCTGACATTTATATTTTGACTTTCTTCTTAAATATAAATAAACTAAACTGAATAAACACAATTATCTGTATACTTGTTTATTTGTGTGTATATGTGTGCATTCAGTGATACATATAGACACATTTTTCATGATTCATATTTTTTTGAAAAACTTGATTTCTATTTTGTTACTTATACAAGAGTACCAATCGGTCTCTCTTATTAATTATAGTTATATAAAGGTATGATGCCTTGAAATCTTGCATGCATTAATTTCAACTTTTCATTGTTTCTTTCCAGGTAAAGTGACATCTGACTATTCAAAGAAGACTGTTCATCCTGTTCGCCAAAAAAAGTTATCAACAGCAAATATGACATCATCATGATACTGATTAGCAGCCAAGTGTTGTTGTTTTTTTTTTCATGATAGTCACATCAGGGGAATAGGGAGAGTGATCAACAATTTCAGTCACAGTCAAATGCAGCCATTTAAACCAAGGACTTGTTTGCTGGAGCCTTGTCCTGATGAAACAAGACCCTCTTCAGTTTTCCTGGGCATTTAGTCTTGATAGCCTTTTTGTAACTACAAGTTATCATAGTACTCTCCATTGATGGTGTGGCTCTTTTGAAGATAATCAATAAACACAATGTCCTTTCGATCCCCCAAAACTGACACCATCACCTTCCCTGTAGGAGTAGGTCTTCCACTGCATAGATTATCTCTTTGTCTCTGACTCAAAGTGATGAACTCAAGACTCATCCTGAGTTAGGAAATGTTCAAGGAAATCAGTTGGATCTGCCTCAAACAATGTCAGATTTTCCTGTTATCTGATGAGACTGGTGCACTTTTGATCAAGCTCCCACCAAGCAGAAACCTTAATCATGCAAAGTTCACTGTGCAGAATATTCTCAACTCTTTCACAAGACATGCTAATAGCTTGGCTATCAGATTTATATACTCAATTGCTGGACATCCATCACGATGGTCAGTTTTTTTTCAATAGTGGCAGTTGTAGGATGTCTAAACCCTGGGTCATTTTCAAAAGTCTCCCTTCCCCTCTTAAATTCAGCTGCCCATGTTTGTTTGTACTGTTCATAAAGCTAGAGTGTCATCTTCTAATGTACCAACCATGTCAGCATAAATATCCTTGAGCGATAAACCCTTTTCCAGCATGTACTTGATAGTACGACAATGCCAAATTTTATCCTTTTTCAAGAGTAGTTAGTTTTGAAGTCTTCTTTGAAGACTCAGATATCAGTTTACCTGAAAAGAAACAATGCAGTTATTAATAAGTCTTAAAATTAATGCATGCAAGATTTCACAGTCTAGCATCACTTCTTCGTAGTTAGCCTATGATCTTTTCAGCCCGCCCTCGTAAGTGATAATGATAGATAGATACATACATACAGTGTGGATATGAGAATAGACACTGCATTGTGACTCAATTTCATCACTCAATGTGATTCAAAGCAAGTTTCACTACTTATTTATTGAGCTTTATACAGAGATCATTTCGGAATTGAGGGAAGGAGGAAAATGGCCCTTCCCAGTTCTTTGGTTTAAGCTTAGTGTTATTTATGGTCATGACTTTTAAATTACTTATTCTATTAGCTTATTTATTATTTTCTTTATTTATATATTTCATTTATTTATGTTGTGTACTTTCTTTCATGTATTATTCTTTGGTTCCATATTTGGAATAAAGTTTATTAAATTTAGATTATAGGATTTATTTAGTGTTGTTGAGAAGTATGTGATTTTAGCTAACATAGTAGGAATTGGTTTTCATGTCTGCATTTGAAAATGAGCTCTGATCTTTTCCTTATGATTTTATCTTACTTTGTACAGGTAATTATCATTACTTTCTCCTCTAAGTAAAGGTTACATCATTTTGAGGTGTTGTAAGTTAATGTTGTTTAAGGTGTTGTAAGCTGGTAATGCTGGGGAAAGATGTATAGAGGAAAGAACTATAAACTCAGCCAAATAACACATATATTTTGGAAGAACATCTCACCTACACAGTCAGAAAATTCAACATGGCTAGGTGTTTTAACAGAACAATGCACAGGTACACGGTTGAAGAAGAAATATATTCATATTCTTGAGTGACCCAAACAATTGCAAGAACTGAACCTAAAGATTGTAGGATCAAGTTGGAAAGAATCAACCATTTAAGCTTTCTCAGTTGAAAGATATAAGACTAACAAAAGTTATGCCATCAAATATTAATTAGTAATTTCGCATACAACAAATACTTTATTGCCCCTCAATATTCTTACTTTTCAAGTAGTTTTTTTGTTAATGCAATTAATTGATCTGTAGTCATAATTTTCTAATTCTTATCATTTGAAACTTTGTATATACCAAATTTCATACTGTTCTATGATATGCATTTATTTGAAGAGATCATACTTTTCTGTGGATTTGGACATTTATTTCATCCACAGCGTGGGGTAGTGTTCATGAATAGAAATATGCACATATAAAAAATGAAAAGTGTGTACACACACACAGATAGATTGATATACTATTGTAATTTATATATATATATATATATATATAATTATTTATTCGAAAATTATAACATAAATATGTTATTAAATCACTACAAAAATAGCCATTTTGATTCAACACGTCTGGTGTCTTATCAAGTGATGGAGTTGAATATAGAATAAAGGGTTTTAAAAAGTCCAAATCAATCAAATGTCCCTCCCTAGGGGAAACGCTGTTACATAAGCTGGAATGACCAATCAAAATACAAGTATATGAGAATTCAAAAAACTTATAAGATACAAGATTAAAATGTAACGAGACACAACTGTTGATTATTAAGTCTACAAGATCTTAATTAGCATTGATGATACATTTCAAGACACTAAGATATACATATATATACATACGAAGACATACACAACATAAATACCCATATATACTCATCCACATGCACACATATATAAGCACGGACACACACACACACATACATAATATATATATCTATATATATACATACATATACACACGTACATGCCGACACATACCTAAGTTTTCACACCTACACATACACAAGCGCACAAACGCACAAACAAGCACACATATAACAGGTATTAACACAAACACACACACACATATATACATATAACTATAAGTACATATGTATTCATATATACAAACACACACATTCAACTATACATATATATATATACCCTCATATACATACCCATAAACATATACATACAGAAGTACATGCAAATAGAAATATATACATACATACACACGCACACATATATACATATATATTTTCCCCATCTTCTCTTCTTCTCCTCCTTTTTTCTTTTTTCCTTCTTTAAAAAAAGAAAAAAACTACATACATATATATATACATCCTTCAGTAAAAAACACACACGTGAAGACACGAACAACACAACTACACCAACACACACCCACATCGAAAGGAGGACCATCAGATAATAAAAGTAATAACCTACTAAACTTACAGTAACATATCTTTATCGTTGAAAGTATTACTACCCCTATAGCAAGTTAAATTTATAGTTGTGTTTACAGTTAACGGTTAGTTCATTTCTTTGATTTAAGAGATGTGTCTTATTTTTAAATCTAATTATTTCAAATTTTTCGTTAAATCATAGATAACAATGGGCATATAGGGAATTACATGTTCGGGCTCTCTTGGTTAATTTCCATTTTATAGTAGGTGTTTTATTCTTCTCTTTTAAACTCCAAAAATGCTTGGATAATGAAGACTTGTGTGTAAACTTAGGTATGTGTCAGCATATACGTGTATATGTATATATATATATATATGTGTGTGTGTGCTTATATATGTGGATGTGTATATATGGGTATATATATATATATATATATATATATATATATATATATATATATATATATGGGTGTATGTGTGTATGTCTTCGTATATATATATATATATATATATATATATATATATCTTAGCGTCTTGGAATGTATCATCAATGCTAACTAAAATCTACCTTTGTTTGATAATGGTTTTATACTTGCTTGTAGACTTAATTATCAACAGTTGTCTATTATGAATTAGGACAAAATACCATATTTGAACTCCTATAGTTTAAAAAGCAATTAAGAACAACAGTTAATAATAAAATTACAGATAGTATCACTGCATATTTCTTAAATAAATTCAGTCTGAATATGCAAATTTTATAAATCAAAACTTCTGCAACGACGTGCAAACCACTCATAACCTGAGGTTTGACATTTCATAAAACTGGAAATAAGATCCACATTCATCCCAAATTTCAAATATCACATTATGATTATACCAGTAATATGCCTATTTTGGTGGGAGTAATAAAATGGATATATTCTGGATTATTCCACTTCAAAATTGAAAAAAAATTGCTTTTTAACCTTTTGTCACAAGGTATTTGAAAGGCCGACTTTAAACTTGCTTGAATTGTGTCATAAAATGAATACTTCTTACACTAGAAACACCAAATTTCATATCTAGCCATTTCTGGGGGTGCTCTTTCCATTTATCATGGTTAAACTAAAATCGACAGATTAGAATGTATATGGAGAAGATACTGAACAAGTACAGTCCTGACTCAACGTGTACAATTTCTGGACTGTAGAGAGAAAGAAGCTTAACACACTCCAAGTAATACCCACTAATGATTACTAATAATCCGTATGAAATCCGTATTACTAAGAAATAATAATAAATTTGGAAAATGAATGGGAGTCAGAGCCGACCGGCCAGTTCCGCGGATTTACTTGACCTCCCACAGGGCCAGGTTGTGACACAAGGTCGGAGAAGGGAGGGGGAATGGACCCGAGTTTTCACCCGGGCCGCAGTGCTTTGGCTTTAGCTGGTCTTAGCTTGTCCAAGCTGGTCAGAGCTGGTCATAGCTGGTCTTAGCTGGTCATAGCTTTTCAAAGCTGGTCATACGTAGTCGCGATACTACCAGCGCAGGGACGAATCCCTGCGACCGGCCTGTATCAGAGATCGAATCTCAGCCAAAAGGCGATCGTCCAGCGAGTAATCTGAGAACAGATACTACACCGTGATCTTAGCCTTGAAGCCGAGAAGCGACCGGTCAGTACCGACCGCGAGCGGTCGGTTCCGTGGATTTACTTGACCTCCCACAGGGCCAGGTTGTGACACAAGGTCGGGGTTTAACGTGGGAAGGGAGGGGGAATGGACCCGAGTTTTCACCCGGGCCGCAGTGCTTTGGCTTTAGCTGGTCTCAGCTTGTCCAAGCTGGTCAGAGCTGGTCATGGCTGGTCTTAGCTAGTCGTAGCTTGTCCAAGCTGGTCAGAGCTGGTCAAAGCTGGTCAGAGCTAGTCAGATGTAGCCGCGATACTACCAGCGCAGGGACGAATCCCTGCGACCGGCCTGTATCAGAGATCGAATCCCAGCCAAAAGGCGATCGTCCAGCGAGTAATCTCAGAACAGATACTACACCGTGATCTTAGCCTTGAAGCCGAGAAGCGACCGGTCAGTACTTACCGCGAGCGGTCGGTTCCGTGGATTTACTTGACCTCCCACAGGTTGTGACACAAGGTCGGTTTTTAATGTGGCAAGGGAGGAGGAGTGGACCCGAGTTTTCACCCGGGCCGCAGTGCTTTGGCTTTAGCTGGTCTTAGCTTGTCCAAGCTGAGTGTTGGGATACCTACTTAATTTCAATAAAAACAAAATAAATAGAAAAACATATGTATTTTTTCCTCTGTTTCTTCTTTAAATCATTTTATAATTTTAAACTTAATATAGATTAAATTTAAAATTGGTAATTTTTAATTTTATATTTTATATTATAATTTAATATTTATTAGTTAGAATGAATTCTATTTTAATCTAACTCTAACATTAAAGCATTAAATAATTATTATAACCTAAGACCGTTGTCAAGTTTTTTGAATTCTCATAAACTTGTATTTTGATTGGTCATTCAAGCTTATGTAACAGCGTTTCCCCTAGCGACGGATGTTTGATTGATTTGAACCTTTTAAAACCCTTTATTCTATATTCAACACCATCTAATACCTAGTCCTGTTTCATTTTCAAGTGAAGTCCATCATCTCTGTATAATCCAATGACAGTTATATTAATTTCACAATATGCTGTATGATTGTATAATATAAAAATACCTATATGGTCAATTTATTATATATATATATATATATATATATATATATATATATATATATATATAGACAACCATAGATATTCCTTCAAGCTGGCAAATCATAGCCATTGTACAAAGCTGGCAAACCATGTGTGGGATTTCAAAATTAAATGCTGTAGAAGCCCCAGGATAAAGTGAAGTGTACTACTTGCAGAAGTATTGGTAATGTGTGTAGGCTGTGTCGGGAGGAAAAGTTGGCTACAGTGACATACCTGAATAAAATCAATTTGTTGAATCAACGGTCCGAGGTTATGTCCAGATCTAGACATTCTAATAAATATACTTTAGACTAGTACAAGCCCAGATTATCAAAATTTTTACATTATTTTTTCTTACTTCCGGTTCCAGCTTTTCCCTTGCACCCCTGTTTTAATATTTATGATTCCTGGCAATTTGCCAATCTATATAAGTACCACAGATTAACCATTTACAAGTAACTCTCCTGATGAGATCATGGGGTCAAAAGCCGAGTAATGCGTTACGCTTAAATTTCTTCTATTTTTTTTATTATTTTATTATGTACTCTACAAATTCTATTTTGTGTATTGAGCATTTTCTTAAAAAATTCCGCACATTGACATGACTCTGGTCTGGCTTAACAATGTTCTTTTTTAATTTTGTATATATATATATATATATATATATATATATATATATATATATATATATATATATATATATATATGTGTGTGTGTGTGTGTAGTAGGGTTGAATAAGTTATCGTACACATGAAAATATTTGATATTTTTATTTGTAACATATTAAATTAACAAAACTGGAATATATCTACAGTATCAGATTGCATACTAAAAATGTATGCATATAAAACTAAATAATATTCCATGGTTAAGAAAATATACCAATATTTAAATAATTAGGGGTTTAAAAAATGATCGTACTGCAGAACAAAAACATGTTTTATCCATTTAATATTTTGTAGCAAAGCCTTTATAAAGTTCAACAGCAACCAATCTCTTTCTGTGGTCTTTAATTAACGATTCGCATACTTTAGTAGGTATTTTGTCCCTTTCTTCCTAATTAATTGTCTTCAGGTTTTTGATGTTTGTTGGGCCTCTATCACGGATCTTATTTTTCAAAAACCGCCATAAATTCTCTGGATTCAAATCCGGCGACTGACTGGCCATTGTAAGATGCTAACGTTGTTATTAGCAAGCCAATTCTTTGTACTCTTAGCAGTATGCTTGGGATCATTGTCCTGCTGGAAGATCCAATCAGGAGGAGGCCCAAGATTCTCTACAGAAAGTGATAAATTTTCACTTAGGATTTGTTGATATTTTTCTGCATTCATTTTACCGTCTATAATTGCTAGTTTGTCAACACCTCGCACCGAAAAGCAGCCCCAAACCATGATACTACCCCGACCAAATTTGACAGTTGGCATGGTGTTCTTGGGTGCGTATGCTTCGCCGTCTTTCCTCCATACATGGTTCAGGGAATTGCGACCGAACAACTCAATTTTACTCTCATCTGTCCAGAGAACTATTTCCCAATAAGAATTTTCCTTATCTTTATGATCTGTCGCAAATTTCAACCTGGCATCTCTATGCCGTTTCAGAAGGAGTGGTGTATTGAAAGATGAAACACAACAATGAGACAAAAATAAATATTACGGGACAAAACAATTGTGGGGGAAACCTATCCTGACAAACCATCTTGTGCCAAACTTGCATGAAATTACAAATGACAAAAAGGCAAAATGAGCAAAGTTAAAACAGACGATAGAAACAAAGGACTTATCTGTTATTTTAAGAAGTCTTTCTTTTCCTTTTCTCTTTCTTTTCTTTTAGTGTCTCTTATATATGTTTCTCTTTTCTTTTATATTTCTTTTTATCTTTGATCTTTTCTTTTCTCCTTGCTGGGTAGAAAGTTTATCTATGAAATGGATTTCCATTTGGTTTCCTTTCTTTCTTTTTCTTTGTTTTGTCCAGGGGTTGAGTGAAGAATAAGTTGAATCATTCTTTTCCTTGGTTCTCAGGATAATATATCTTTCTTTGTTTCGTTGTATCTGCTTCGTTTAGCACGCCGGAGTTTGATTTCTTTGAATCAACACTTTACCGAATCTTTTCAGCTCAGAAACTTTTCTCCCTTAGCTGGGAGGCATCGTGGCCTCGTAATAAGTTTAGGAGCTCTTTTTGGAATCTGTCTGTCAGCGATAGACTCATATAAGTATTAACGGTAACAAACAACTTTTTTTTATCAATTCTGCACATCCAAATTTATAGCAGATCATAGCAAGTTTAGCTGGACGTATATTCAGTTTGAATTCTGAAGAGGGACTGACCTGGTGGCGGTCTTTATTTTCGCGCCTCGATTTTGGCACGTGACCCATGACTTCCACATATGGATTATGTGTGGGCGAAAAGAGGTTACTGACCCTTTTACTTTTTCTGCCAATTCTCAGAGAGTTCAAGGCTGCTTTAATGTCTGAATAGTATTCGGTCAAATCATCACGCTATCACGTGACCAAGAAGGAGAAAGTGTACTTTTCATAGTATACATAATCTTTGCTCGGATGCATGCAAGTTTAATCAAGAACCGTTAATTGTCAATTTCACTTTATTTCTTTTTCATTTTCACACTTTCTGAAAGTACTGGCTCCTCATTCAGAGTACTTCTAAAATATAGTTTGTTTTAGCTTATGATAGGGTTGTGTTTTTAAACCTATTGCTTTAATTGAACTTGTTTATAGATTTTGGAATTTAAAATTTATTTTAAGCTAATTTTTTAAGGCGAATATTTGTTGGTGTTGGCAAAAACTACTGTTATGCCATGTGTTTGATTTAATAAATTTTCGTTTTTTAGAAACTTAATAATGTGTAGTTTTTCATGTAGGCATAAAGAGCATGGGCCATCCCAGGTTTTACAAGTTCTTGTTCTATTTATTATTTTCCATTTACTTTTGGTGTTTTATTCGTTTCTTTTAAATGCCAAAAAATATTTAGATAGAGATGTCTGATTTCTATTTCTAATATTATTGAAGGAGCTTTTGTGTTGTCTCCACCTTATTTTAAATTCATTCTTCGTGGATCCTATATATATCTTTTCAATGTTTGGATTCTCGATGGATGAGATTGTGCATTGGTATACCACTGATTCTATGCGGCATTTTTTATCCAAAGGGCAATTTTCAGGGTTTCTGCAATCGCATAATTTTTCATTATTTTTGTGTAATTTTAATTTAGGTTTTTTATTTATTTGATTTTGGTATGTGTATTTTTTCATGATTTTATTATTATGTTTTTTTATGATTCTTTCTAGATTTTCAGTGCAGCTGTAACTTAATTTTATGGTGTTTTTATTAAAGATCTTGCTAAGTTTACTGTCAGCAAGAAAGTGTTTTTCAATTAAAGCTAGGAATTTTTGCCCTAGTTTATTGTTGACCATTTAGTTGAACGGGTGGGGTTATACCAAATGATTTTTCTTTTTCTGTTTTGCGTCTGTTTTGTACTATTGTTTTTTATATAATTGATATTAGCATGTTTGTATCCACTATTTTTTAGAGCTTTGTTGTAAAAATTACTGTGTTTCTGGAATATTTCTTCATTTGTGGTGCGCGGTTAGGTTGTATAGTATAAATAGACCGACAAGGTCAGAAGATTCTGCAGAGTCTAAAGTTAAAGTTTGAGATGTCAAAATGGTCTTCAGTGTTTTTAATCCATTGGTCCCCATTATGAATGAGGACAGATCTTTTTGAATTTAGAATTATGTTCTTTTCCTCTTCTGTTAGGTCTGAATATATAGTAGCAAACTCTAGGGCAGTCGTGAATAATTGATATTGACTGGTAATAATCCTCAATATCGAACTGCATTGGGGTTCAATCAGGCCTGTTGTTGAGACTGGTAAACCATTTGATGACCTCTTTGGTATTAATCCAGAGTGTTAATCCTAGGTAATCCTTAATTTGCTTAGTGATCCTTTCTAGGATTCTTTTGCTTATTTTTCCGATGTAGGGTTGGGTTTATCATTCTAGTAGTAGGGTTTTCATCAAAATCCGGTGTAGATGGAATCATATTTTTTAAAAAATAATTATAATCTAGGCTCTACTTGTGTATCGAGCACTGTTTTGTAAGAATAAAAACAAAAATACTAAAAAACTTCGGATCATCAACCTAACGATTCTTTCCTATTTTATCAATATATATATATATATATATATATATATATATATATATATATATATATATATATATATATATATATATGGAAGACAATGGCACTGGATCGAGGTCAGTGGCGCAAACTGATTTATGATGGTATAGAATCCTTTGAATATAGCCGTGTTCAGTATGCCGCTTTCAAATGATCAGTTCGTAAGGGTGAACAAGGTCCAGGACCGGGTGCACAAGGTCACTACCTCAACTGTGACATATGCTGAAAAATCTGTCTATTACTTGCGTGTCTCAAAAGCTATCTGCACAAACATGTCCAATCTGTTGTTCTGCAAAATAACTTTCATGTGAACCAAAACGATCGACAATGTCCAGTCTTTAGTAAAATCTTGCCGCAGTCTGGCGGGTTTAAAAAGTCATCCACGGATGCATATAACTTGAAATAAGGAAGGAAAGAGGAGAAAACGTAAAACTCAAGATTATTCCTTGGCAATCCCACCAGATTGAAAGAAGAACCTTTTGCCCACGAAGTTCCCTTCTTGGCTGTGGCTGGCGTCCTTCCCCTTTACCAAGCCACTGTATACGACGCTTAACATTTCGATAAAAGATCCATTTTTCATCGCCAGTCACAAGTCTATCCCAAAAAGATGAAACAAGTTGGCGAGAATGGAGAGAAGAGCATATGTCAACTCGGGATTTGAGGTTGTTTTCAGACAATTCATGAGGCACCCATTTTCCAAGTTGTTGAAGATGACGATGAACAGTTGTATGGTTTGAACTGAGAACCACTGCCAACTCCTCAACTGATAAAGCAGGATTTTCTTCAAGGGCTGCTTCAAGAAGCTTTTCATCATCAAAGGCTTCTTCGTAACGTAAGAAACGCTGCTGCCACTGCGAAATCAAGGGCAATAGAGACACCTGCCCGCAGGAGCGCCCGTCAATCCAGGGACGCTGCTGCAAAAGCTATTGTCGAGAGATTCCGAGACAGAGCTGCAGCGGGCAATCCGCAACGCTGCAGCGACTTCTGCTGCCAGAAACTCCGAGGGCCCACATACAAGGGCAAACAGACTTTCAAAGGCTGCTACAAACATGGCCGCTGTGCGCTTATCTCAAACTCCCCAGGCTCGCCGCATACGCCTCGACGGCGACATTCAGCGCCTTGCGGCCGCCCGTAGTTTTACCTGTCCCAGTAGCTCTTTTTGGTCTTTCTTGGCTTTCAATTACGACCCCGGCATTAACTTAACTACGCGTGACGACATCAATGTAGAGTCCATGACCTGCGTTTGCCAATTCTGCAACGCCCGCAAATGGGCTGGGGAGCCTGCCGGGCTGTGCTGCTCCTCCTCTGACTGCCACCTCTGCATGAACCACCTACCCTGTTGATAGCCGGCTCCCATCCCGACTCCAACCACTTCCTTAAAACAATTAGGCAATACAACAACTCCTTTCAACTGACCTCATTTGGGGCTCAAGTGGTTCGAGAAGAGGTTAGATGCTCACTTTCAGGGGCAGGTATACCGCCGCATTGGGTCTCTACTGCCTGAGGAGACCTCTACGCCTTCAACTGTACTTTATTGCAGACTACAGCCTACAGGCTGAAACCCGGATTGGTATTTTGCCGCCATCGAGAAGAGTTCCTCGCAGAGACGTCATACTACTACTTCAGTCCAAGCTTCACGAGGTTAATAGCTACATTCGCAGTTTCAAATATGCTTTGGAAAATGATTGCTTTCCTTCCTTCAGCATTGTAACTGACACCAACAAACGGCCTCATGATGAACACGAACGCCCCTACAATGCTCCTGCGTTCAACGAAATGGCCGCTATTCTACATGGGGAACCAGACCGCACTCGCGATATTGTCCTCAAATCAAGAGGCAGCGCTCTTCGCAGGATTTCAGAGACCCATCGATCATATGACGCATTTCAGTACCCTTTACTTTTCCCTTATGGTGACGATGGCTACCACTTCAGCATTCCCCTTCATACTTCGGGTGGCCAACCTACAACGTCCAAAGCCTTATCGTGCAAGGCCTTCTACTCATGCCATTTCATGGTTAGACTTCAACCTGCTTCATAGATGCAGGGAGCTTTTCCACCAGTTTGCTGTTGACATGGCCGCTAAGATGGGATCGGAGAGGCTTTGTTTTATACGGAATCATCAGAAACAGCTGCGGTCAGACTCCTACGTACACTTACGCGACAGCCTTCGACAGCCTTGTCAATCCCGGCGACTTAGGGAAGCTGTGCATTCTGCCCTCTACCTACACTGGTGGGAGGGGCTGCGTTACATGCATGAAAGCACGCAGGGCGCTATGACATGCATTAGGCAATATGGGCGGCCAGACTTATTTATAACGTTTACCTGCAACTCCAAATGGGTTGAGATAACACGTGAATACCTACCCGGACAGGATTACACTCACAGACATGACATTACCGCCCGCGTATTCCACTTGAAACTGGGAAAGCTTATGGACTTAATAGTGAAGTGGCGAGTCCTACAGTTAAAACGCAACCACTATTTTACATTGCCAGAATTAAAAATCTTCACCGATTATGAACGGATGGCAGTCTTCGGGTAAGGACGGAGCAACAACACAGCAGCCACCTATTGCAACTAGTTGCCCTTGATCTCATTGATTTTGCTACCAGTGAGATTCCCGGCCTATCAGTGACCTCAACAACTGCGGATACGTGCATAAGTTCAATAATTCAAACCCCAAAGCTATTTAACTACATAAAACCCGGAGCAACGCCGGGCTTTACTGCTAGTATATGCATATATATATATATATATATATATATATATATATATATATATATATATATATATATATATATCACAGCAATCAACATATGAAGCTTGATATTACTAGACATATTAAAAACGGGCTTACAACGGGAGATTTAATTTAAATTAAAAAACATAAAAAATGTACAATGAAAAGGAAATGTGGAGGAGGAGGAGGGAAAAAAATTATGAGCAAAAGGACCTAGAGGCAAATGACAGCGAGCCCCAACAAACACTCACGTTGTTTGCACAAGGAAGGCTTGCGGGACCCGATGTAAAGTGCCTCCAGCACCTTAAAGTGAAATAACGAGTGTGACCGGGACGACACAGTGAACCGATCAACACTAAAATTAGCTGCATATATATATATATATATATATATATATATATATATATATATATATATATATATATATATATGTGGTGGCCATGGTTGATAGGAGTAAGAATTATATGAAAATAAGAGGATATTGCCAGTCTAACTATTTGCAGACATTTACACTAAAAATGAGTCAAAGTATCAAGGTAGAATCAAGAAAGATGTGACAAATATTATGATATAAAAATTGACGGGGAAGAAAAGAAAGTTGTTAGGAGATTTAAAATCACCACTCAACAGACACAGATTTGAAAACAAGGATGAAAGAAGGATTAATACAAACTGTATACAGCTGTAAGATTATTTCTCCCTTTAACCTCAATTTGCTTAGTAGATTAATCTGAATGCTTAAAAACTTAAGTTTGTAATTTGATATATTCAGTGTTCAAAGAGGAAGGAATTCTTCCAAAGAACATAGTAAATTTTCTGAAAAGGATACATTTCAAAACAATTTAGTAGCAAAGAGAATATAATTTTGGTATATGGCCATATTTAGATTTTTTTATTTTATAAATTGATTTTTCTTTGTACTTATTTGGTTCATTTCTTTTGCTCACCACTGTCCATCATTTTGGAAAATTTTAAAGTTGGATTCTATATTTTAGATAATTCTAATTTCTCAATTCATTTTCATTTCCTAGGATCTTCATCTGAAAGTTTAAAAAAAGAATTGGAAAAGATAAAGAAAACTCATGTTCATGAGCTTAAGCCACCTTTGTGGAACAAGTGTGGTCGACCAAAGAATGGTTTTGTCATTTTGGATGATGGCTCATACATGTGTGCCAGGTATCGGGATCCTCACAACAAACTTGTTTTTGGTAAGTAATTTAGTTCCATTTGTATTTGTAGCCAGTTATAAATTATTGTTTAACAATATAACTTAAATTATAAATGATAACATTTTTTTCAAAATATTTTAATGATAAAGAATTTCTTTGAAACAAAATTACTATAAAAAAAATCATTGAGATTTAAATAATGCTAGATGCTAGATATTTTATGAATACTGAGAGATTTCTGTGTGTTGAGGATAAGAATGGTTATGTGCTGATTCAAAATGTATGATTCATTAATTAATAAGCTGTACAAATTAAACTAAACACAGTTTAAAAACTCATCCAACTTAAACAAATATAATTAATTAGGTCTAAATAGTACCAAAATAAATCCTAAGAAAATAATAAAAGCCTACTCATTTGATTTAAATATTTTCAGAATCTAATTAGCTAAAAAGCAATTTCTTGCTCATATGACATGTAGTTCAGTGGATGTACATGATGAAATTTTACAAGTACAGACTGACCATTAGTGCTCATAATTTTTCCTTTGAAGCACTATCTCAAGCAGTTTTCAATTGACCAATTGCACTATTATAACCAATTTTGAAGCATTACAGCAACGAATATTTCTACTTGATCCATGCTGATCGAGAGATTTTCTCTTGTTACAAGAATCTTATATTTCAGTGTTTTAAAATATATCCATTCAAGGGTCAATCCTTTGAAAACATACTCAATTTTTGTTTTTGCTTATATGTTATAGACTGGTTCAATTCTAAAAGGTCATTTATGAATAAAAGCAAAAAAAGCATGTTTCCAGTCTCAAAATAGTTCCCTTGATGAAGTTAATAAGTTGATTAAGGTAATTAAAATATTGGATTCCAATGAAAATCATAACTGTTATAAAGTTTATTGCTTGCTTTGCAGCAGGTATTGAAGTGCATTAAAATTCAAGTCATAATTACTACTTATCTATCCATTCTCTTATATATAAATATTATAGTAACAAACATATGAAAGGCATTAAGGTAAACAGTTTGCCTATCAGACCAGGTAAATAATAATAATAATACTTTGTGATAAATTCCTCTTTTTTATCGCTTCATATCATTTATTTTCCTATTAATTACTTTTTTTATCAATCTTTTCAATTAATTACAAAGATATCAGAACTAAACCCTAAATCATAACTGTCTGCATTTCAAAAATCAAAATGGGAATTCTGCTTGGATTATAGTGTTAAGATACTTTTTGTAAATTGTTGGGGTTGTAATTGTTAATTTTATACAAAAATTCATAACACTACCCTACTGTTGCTCTTCTTGATTTAATTCAAACAGTATGTCAAAATGAATCAGATGAGATGTCAAGCTTTCCAGTATATCTGAAAAGTTCAAACATGTATGTTGCCACATGGAAGTACCTTTCATCAGTTATAAATTTAAATGCTTCATTAAATTTAAAATAGTATTTAATGCATTTGGGAAATATTTTCATCAAAAATATTCCTTCTTCTAAAAATAAAACCATTACAAAATCATAGGAATTTCCATCTTATATCTTGATTGATATGCTTTTTTAAATGTATGTTTTATGCATTAGAAGATTATTGTTCAAATATTTTAGGAGTAACATTATAAGTGGTAGGGAAGTTATAACTCTAAGTAAATAATTATAAGCCACCTAACATTTATATATACAAAAATACTTGTAAAAATGAGCAACAGCAAGACATGACAACAACAAAATGAGTATTATGTATTATCTGGTTGTTACATGGTGTAGGAGAAATGACAGTAATACTGAGTAAAATTGTGAGTTAGGAGTCAAATGTAGATCAAATATGGATCAAAATCTGACAGAAGGATAAGATAAAGAATAAGTAAAGTGTATAGAGTCTTTCTCATATTTTCTTTTTATAGACATGTGAAATGAGTGTCCAGATAATTTTGTTAGAAAAATAGAAGTGTCCGGGGTTTTCTTACCTAGAATTTTTGTTGAGTGCTAAAAGATAAAATGTTATAATGGTCTGAGAAAAATTTTTATTGATGCATGTTTTGACAACCGGTCCATATGAATTGCTTGTTCGATAGTGAGAATGTCACATGTTTGTATGTGTAGGGGAGAAAAGTGGGGTTGATTCTCATTGGTTTAGAAAGAGTGAATTTATGATAATTATAATTATTTTATTATAATAATTTTTTTACACTATAATTGTAAGACACATTGATCTTCAGGTTCCTTCAGACCACTGTGGTTACCATCTAGATGATTCCACACTCATTAATGTGTTGCTGAGTTGTCATTGGTATTGTGATGATGAACACAGTTCAACTCAATCTAGCTAGCATTTGTCTGCTTCATGGCCATTCACTCCTCTGCCACATTGTATTTTTGATCTCAGTGTGCAAAAAGATCACTGATGAAGTAAACTGAAGTGAAGAACAGAATAAAAGAGGATAAACTTATTAACTTTCATTGTCACTTATTGTTAATCACTGTTTTTATTTTAAATTTAATCTTTTTTTCTTTTCAATACTGTTATTTTCATACACTTAAAGAAATGCAGTTATGGCAGCTTATTTTTATATAAAGGGAAAGTGTTATGCCACTCTTTTTACTCTACAAGAAAAACATTTTCTACATTTTTTAATCCTAATTTTGTAGTGTCATTTATTATCCAATTAAGTTCAAGGCCCAATTTCTGTGTCCCTATAGACCATTACCTATATACAAATGGATGCATCATACAACTAAAAGTTTGCTTGTCAACAAAAATGTCTCAATCATAAAACTGATAAAATTTGCATTGTTTTATTATTTCTTTCTTCATGATTTCTTTTGTAAATGAGTTCTTATGTAAATTTAAATTAAATCAACTTGTTATCAAATCACCTTATAATTACTAAAGTAGTTTTCTTAATGAATGATAATCAATTAAATTGCTATAGTTCATATTCAAGATATTACAAGAATATATTCCATGAACAAAGATATAATAGTGATTCTTATAGTTCACAAGATATTTTACAAATATTTTTTAGTAGAGTGGCCAAAATTCGTCAATATATGTATTTGAGATTTTCACATTTCAGAAAACATACACGTTAATTTTAAATTCATAAAGGAAGATCAAAGATGAAAAAGAAAGTAGAGAAATTGTGAGCAAATGAAGAATAAGAAAAAGAAGAAAGATAAGAAAAATAAAATTTAAAACACATCTCCAAAAGAAAGATCAACAGTGGAAACAAAGGAAGTAGAGAATAGATAAGAAAATTTGAAAGAAAAGTAAAATAAAGAAAAGAAATAAAGAAAAAATAAAAGAGAATTAACTTCTCTTTTATTACCCCAAAAAGGAAAATAAGGGAATAGAAAGAATGTGATAAAATAGTTTATTAGTAAAACAAGGAAAACTCTGCTCTCTTATCATTGATAATCTTGTACAAGTACAATGATTCAATCTACTTTAATTTGACTATGCATTTCCAATCAGTCAATTATGTGCCATACATGATACATGCTTAGACAATCATGTGTCTTTCGATTCATGTCTGACAAGGCAGATTTTTTCCCGCAGTAGGTTGCCATTTCTTTCTGTGGTAGACCAGTTGCCATCCAAGGCTAGAGAACTCGGTCTGCCCTGCTATTTACCCATAGCTGGGAGGGAGGAGAAGAAGAGGATTCATACCTTTCCCAAGGTTTAGCAAGTGAACATAATAGATTTGACTGGAATTCAAACTTGTCTCTCCGATTCCTCAAACCGAGCCGCTATCTATTACACCACTATGCATTTCCAATATAGAATTTTATTGCTTGGGTCCTTCATGAGCTATCAAGCATCATTTTGCTAACATTCTTCTTCTTCTATGTGCCATGTCCCTTCAGGACGTTGGTGATCATGGCTCTCTACAATTTCCTGTCCTTCATAACTCTTAATAAATTTTGTATGTTTGGACATCTCTCCCAAACCCTGCTCTGCCATTCATTTGCACAAGCTCACCAGGTAAGTTATAGTTATGCATTGCTGTACTCTGTCTTTTTTACCTTCAATCTATTCTGTGAGTATCGAATTTTCCAAACCCTCTTTCCTCTTCATTTGACCCATAAATTTCAACTGTCTCTTCCTAATGTTTAGTTGAAGTGTCCTTTTTGTTGCCATTGTCTCCAGAACTTCATTATTGCTCACATGTTTGGTCCATAGTATTCTCAGCATCCTTTCAGAGAAACACATTTCTGTTGCTTGAAGTCTCTTCTTCATCTATGAGGAGATCTTTTAGCTTTGACTGCCATAATATTACATACTAGTTCAGTACTCTTTTCTGTTTTTAATACTTTGCTCAACTTTTGAAAGGCATCTTTCAGTATTCCATTGCTCCTTTAAATTTCAATGTCACACTTTATGCCTGTTAATATGTCTCCCAGATATATTGTTGCACCTGTTTGATTTTGGTATTTCCAATTTGCTTATTGGGCTGTTTCTTTTGCTAACAACCATGCATTCAGTCATGCAATTGATGTTTAGTCCTTTCTCTTTGCTTTCCTTCATTACCTTCTGTAAGGGTTCTTGTAGTTACTTTTCTATATCTGCTATCAACACTGTATCATTTGCATATCTTATGTTCTCAATATTATAGCTGCCAATAATGAATCCTAGTTAGAATTCTAATTGTTTTTTCTTACAACAGATAGACAAGTTGATATTTTCATGACATGTGTATACATATGAGGATATTTTGTTAAGAGCAAGCATTTTTTCAATAAGATACAAAGATAGTCTCGTAGGGCGAGGCTTTCACGCGAGCTTCAGCGCCTCGGCGTGAACGTGTGTTGTGTGCAAGAAACCCATCTTATTGCCAGCGACTATGAAGATGTGCTGTCGAAGAGGTTCCGCCTCTACTCAGCTTTTTTTGATAGCCGCTCCAGAGGGATCTCTTGGCTAGTCAGCAGGTCCTTGACGGCGACGTGTAACCTTGTGTTCTCAGATCCGGAGGGCAGGCTTTGCGTCCTGGATGTCACCATAAAGGGAAAGTCTCTTCGCTTCATCGGGGTTTATGCGCCCAACCACCAGGCGGAGCGGGCTGCCTTTTTTCGGCGGATCGAGCCGTTTTTGACGACGTCTCGCCAGGTAGTTTTAGCGGGTGATTGGAACGCCGTCCTTGATCCCGACTTAGATCGTAGCGGGGAGAGATCGGGTACTTACAACCTAGATGTCAAACCATTTCGCGAATTTCTCGACAGATTTGATTTAGTCGACAAGTTCAGAAATGAGCACCCGGGAGAGGCAGCATGGACTTGGACCAATAGGGGCGGCCCGGATACGGTAGTTCGTTCGAGCTATATCGACCGGGTTTTAGTAAGGAGAGTCGACGTAGGGCTCTTAGGGTGTCCAAGCTTCCATTCGATAGTTTTCTCGGACCATCGGCTTAGATAAGCCTAAGCCTAGATTGAACGGTTACTGGAAGTTCAACACGTCTCTGCTCGAGTCGAAAGATTTCCGTGACCAGTTAGTACTAACCATACAGAGGGAAATGACGGGGAGTGTGGTTTGGAATAAGTGGTGGGGCCATCTTAAGTCAGTCATTAGGTCAGCTGATTATAGTCGACGGCTCAACAAAGATAGATTAGCAGCGCAAACGGCAGCCGAAGCTAGATTAGAGGGTGCCATCCAATTGGGAGATAGTGTGGAGGTCGCAGTAGCTAGAGCCGAGCTGGCCTCCTCGCTTATCAAGAAGGACCAAGCTCTGGTAGTTAGGTCTAGACTAAAGAGAATGTCTGCTGAGGCGACGAACATGGCCGCTGAACTGCGGCAAGAGGAGTTGCGCAGCGCTTCGGATCGATATCTTCCCAGTGTCACGACACCGGACGGACGACAAGCGACCACAAACGGAGGCATCTGCGAGGCCTTCCGGTCTTATTTCCGGGACCTCTTCACCAGGGAACCCGGACTGAGTTCCGCTCAGTTCGACGCCTATCTGGCCGACTTTGCTCGCCTCGAGCCGGTCGAAGCGGATATGTGCGAGGGGGCCATAACGGAGGAGGAAGTCTGGGATGCGCTTAAGCTGACCGGTCGAGACAAGGCCCCGGGAATAGATGGACTTCCCTATGAGTTGTACTTGAGGCTGTCGCCCGTTTTTGTACACCTGCTGACACTGATGTTTAACCACTGGCTAAGGATGGGAATATACCCCGACGCTTCACCAGGGGTGTCATCAAGTTGTTACGCAAGAACAAAAACGGAGGGGATGGGATAGATAATCTCCGCCCCTTGACTATGCTAAATACAGATGTCAAGGTTTTGGCGAGGGTCTTGGCCAATCGTTTGCAGCTTGTCCTGTCTAGTCTGATTGGCCCCGAACAGACTTGTGCTGTGAAGGGCAGGACTATTCAGGACAACCTTCACATGATACGCCAGATCATAGAAAAAGTCGACGGAGAAGCCGCGCTGATCAATTTGGATCAGTCCAAGGCATTCGATAGGGTGGACCACCGCTTCCTCGAGGCTGTTCTCGCATCTGCCGGCTTCGGGCCGCACTTTCGCTCCTGGGTCCGGCTCTTGTACAAGTCCCCTGGGGCCCTGGTCGAGGTGAACGGGGTGAGGTCGGAGCCTTTCTCTTTGTCTCGCTCTATTCGTCAAGGTTGTCCACTTTCGCCTATGCTCTATGTCCTTGCGTTGGAGCCCTTCCTACGCAAGTTGAAGGCGAATCCGGTCCTACACTCGTCTCAACTGAACCAACTTCCCCGACCTGCTATCGGCGCCGACCAAACCCTACACTCGTCTCAGCCGAACAAACTTCCCCCGAAGGTAACCGGTCATATTGGAACATTGAATCCAATACATTTCTCAAGAGTACACTCTTGTACACTTTGAACCAATTCAACGTTATAGTTTATCATACCTCTGCCTTTGTCCTCTCATTGT
Source organism: Acanthosepion esculentum (assembly GCA_964036315.1). Lineage (NCBI taxonomy): Eukaryota > Metazoa > Mollusca > Cephalopoda > Sepiida > Sepiidae > Acanthosepion > Acanthosepion esculentum. The sequence goes on from OZ038476.1 coordinate 94,394,624, forward strand.
CTTGGCTGTTTTCTCACCTTTTTCTTCGCTTGTGGGGGCGACATCCTTATCGGCCCCGCAACAACTCTCAATATTTAAATTAAAATCAGATGTATTATCAAGGGACACACTTTCTTTGTGTTTCCTCTTTCTTCCTTCTTCTCTTCCCTTATTTCCTGTTTACACTGAGAGGTGGTGGGATAGAATCTGGGTTGCTTAACAATCAGATAGTTTGACCTCCTAATGGAATAAGTAAGTCAGTCACCCAAGCCCATGTGACATGGGCTGCCAAGTATGATTTTTAAAATATATTTTCAGTTTACAGAAAATCTCTGACAAGTCACAAATAAACTGACTCCCATTGTGAATTCATTAGAAATGCGCCTATGGACTTAATTATTAGATGTGTAACAAATAAGAAAATATTATTCCCATAGAAATCTTCCTAGTCTTATCTTGGACTTACTCAATTACTAGGTGTGGAATGAAATAGAAGTACCATTCTGAAATTTCCCAGTTTATATTGCAGAAGGAATAATTACTGATTTTCATTTGGACATTCTAAAGAACTTCTATCTGTTTGCTATTATGAACACTTCAACTTATGAACTCATCATTCATGGAGTGATATCCAGTATCAGATAAGTGTGTCTTGTTGATCTTACATCTGCTCTCTTATATTCTCTTCTTATTCAATTGTTTTGTTACATAAAATTGTTTTTAAACTTTCATCCTGTTCTTGTTGTTTGTTGTTATCTGTTTCTATCTGAGCAATTCCATATTTGGTACTGTTTTGGCTTTGTGTTTCAAATTATTTAAGTTGAAGTCCAGTGGCTTTCAATGTTGTTTTAAGTTGGTTCTTATATCTTCAAAGAGGTTTTCCTTGAAGTGAGCTCACTGAATAAGACTTAACATGAAAACCTTGACTCTTCCATTCTTGCTACATGTCCTGACCATCAAAGACAGTGTTTAATGATCAGTGACTCAATTCTTTGATTGCTGGCTCTTTCCAGCGGTATAAATTTTGGATGTTCTGACAATAAAGAGTCAACGTTTCATGGCCATATAGAAAAGTTGAAATAACATCAGCATTATAAACCATAATTTTTGTTGTTAGGATCAGATCTTTGTTGCTGAAGATGCATTTGATTAGCTTTCCAAATGCCCTATATGCAGTGCCAATTCTATGTTTCACATCCTTTTCTTAGGTACACTTGTTTGATAAAAGGCTGTCTAGATATGAAAAATGCTCTACTTGTTTGAGAAGCATATCAAAGATGGCAATATCAAAATCTGATAAGATGGTATTTGGGGCTACCTTGGTTTTACTTGACATTTACAAGGTCAAAGTGATGGTAGACCATAGCAAAGTTGTTCATAGATTGTTGTTCTTCTTTTGAATGACAGAGCGCAGTGTTGTCATCAACATATTGAAGTTCTGAGATGCGTTGTGTGTGTGTTTAGATCGAAGTCTACTAAAGATGGAAAGTCCTCCATCATATTGATATCTGATGTCAACTCCTTAATTGTCTGGAGGAAGTTTGTGAAGTATTGCAGCCAGATATAAGGAGAATAACATCGGTGCCATGACTCATGCTTGTTTTAGTCTGCACATAATTGGAAATTCTTCTGACACAGTGTTTTAGTGGAATACACATCCAGACATATTGAACCAGAGAGATAATGTGGTCAGGACATCCAAAATGATGAATAACTTTCCATATAGCAGCTCTTGGAACTCTATCAAAGGCCTTTTCTAAATCATAGAAAATAGAAAAAAGTTTTTTTTGTTGTGCTCTGCTTTTCACTTGGAGTTGCCTTCCACAAAAAATCATGCCAATTGTACTACAAGAGGTATGAAATCCACATTGAGATTCTGGTAGGATCTTTTCGATGATGATCTGGAGCCTGATTTAGAAAGATCCTGGCAAAGATTCTTCCAGTGTTGAAGAATAATGATATTCCTCTATAGTTCCCACAGGCTTTTCAGTCAAATTTTTTGAAGATCATTATGATCATTGCATTATTCAATTCTTTTGGATACATTTATAATAATAATAATAATAATCCCCTTTCACATGAACTAAATAATAATATCTATGGATACAAAATAAAAAATAAAATGTTGAATCACCTATTCTACATAGATGATATCAAACACTTTGCCAAAGATGACAATGAGTTAAAGGGTATCCTCAATACTGTAAAATGTTTCAGCAATGATATTGGTATGGATTTCAGATTAGATGAATAAATCTAAATTTTGTTACAATGATTAGGGAACTGGGAGAAGAAGGAGAAATACCTAGGAGTCAGCAAAAGAGATGGAATACAGCATAGCCAAATGAAGGAGAAAGTAAGAAAAGAATACTACAGACATGTGTCTGGTGTTAAATACCAAGTTAAATTCACAAAACAGAATATCAGCTATAAACATTTTGGCTGTTCCTGTGGGGCAATACAGTTTCAGCATCCTTAAACGAACCATAGCTAACATTAAGCAAATGGATATCAAAATGAAAAAAGCTTCTCACTTGCCACCACATGCATCATCCTAAGGCTGATGTTGATCGTCTGTATGTGTGCAGATCCAAAGGCAACTAGAACTGTCTTACAAACTACAACAATTAGTTTTCAAAGATACCTGGAGTACACTACAGAAGAGTGGATGATGGTTTGTGTCAAAAAATATGAAAAAAATAAGAAACTTTATTCAGTAATAAAAGAAGCCAACAAATTCAAAAGGGAATTTCAAGTGAGTGAAGATGCGCAAATAAACCATAATACAGCAGCAAAGAATCTAAAAAAGAAAGCAAAAACAAATCCAATGTACCAAATGCAGAAACAATGGCAACATAAGCCTCTTCATGGTCAATACTCTGCCTGTGCCAAACAAGCTACTGTAGAAAAACCTGTACCCATCAGTGGTTATGTAGTACATAGTTAAAAACTGAAAGTGAAGGTTTTATTCTTTCTGTACAGGACCAACACTTGCTAACTAGAAATTAGAAATTGCAGATTCTGTGATAAATATCTAGAAACAACTGACCATCTTGTAACAAGTTGCACTGTATTGGCACCCACTGAATATAAAAACTGGCATGACAGAGTGGACCAATATCTGCATTGTAAAATCTGAATTTTTCATGGAAAAGATACTGCAAGAAATTGGTATGAACTTCACCCAGCCCTGGTTATAGAGATAAAACCTGTAACAAGTTTATGGGATTTTACAATACACAGAAACAGAACAAACAAAGCTAATCACCTAGATATCGTGATCAAAGACCACAAAAACAGAATGTGCTTTTTTATTGACATGGCAGTACCTGCAGATTAGAATATATTTTTGAAGTTCTTCAAAAAACTATCAAAATACAAGAATCTTGAAGTAGAAATCTAAAAAATGTGGCCATCAATAATTCCAGTTGTAATTGGAAACTTTGGATTGATCGGAAAAGGTTTTGATAGACTCATTGAAAGGTTTACTGGTAGCCCATATCCTTAAAGCAATACAATAAATTCTACTCACAAGTACAACTCATACATTACAAAGAGCTTTATCTATATAAAATGTGTATAATCTAAAGTTGTTTTTTTTTTGTTGCAAAAAATGATCAATGGAAGATGTCATGAAGCCATTTCATTAGAGACCTAAGGTCTCTAAGGAAATGAGTATACAACAGAAACACAAGGAAATAATAATAATAATTTGACATGTGGATACTTTTTATGTTGAATCATCAGTGATTTTCTTAGTGAAGTTAGTTATTATGGATGGATCTTATTTTTCTTAAAATAAAGAAAGAGAGAAACAAAAGAAGAAAAAATAAAAATATAATCTGTACATAAATAACTTTAATTCACTAAGAAATATACATTTTGTTCCCATCATTAGCACAACTCTGTGCTAATGATGGGAACAATTAAATAATTTAAGTAATTCTATTTATTTGTTTTAAAAGATGTATAGTCAATTAGTAATTAAAATTAAGAATAGTATTTTAAAATTGTAGTTCAATATGATGTATTCATATACAAACAACCATTTTAGAAAAAATTTTTATGTACAAATTTAGTGAAACAAAAGTGCCAAAAACTTTTTGTCGTTGAAAAAGACCAGACTACTATATCATCATTCATTTGAAAAGGCACCCCTACCCTACCTTGACCTCTTTTCAAAAGTAATTCATAATTTTTGATACAATAGTTGTCAGTGAAAAAGAATAACCTACCACCCCTTGTTAAAATAATTGGATTTCCCCATATCCATAGAAACTAATATTATGAATGTATGTGCTTATAAAACTCAGTAAATTTCAAAATGTTATTCCAAAATTCACTTGAAAATGAAACAGAAATAGGGACTTTAATTTAATTCTATAATAGAATTTGAAGATTTTAGCTTCTGTTTATGAAACATGGTAATTCCTGTGTAGCAATGGAACCATATTTTTAAATAAGTAAATTTATAATATTTATGAACTGAAGATTTGCATTGAGCACTAGTTTTGTAAAGATAAAAGAATTAATAAAAACACCGGATTATATATCTTACTGTTCTTTCTCTTTATTATAATATACATACATACATACATACATATATATATATATATATATATATATATATATATATATATATATATATATATATATATATATATATATATATATCTGTGTTTCTGTATGTCTGTGTGTGTGTATGCATATGTATACAATTATTATTTTATATTAAATCACATTTTTAAACTTTTTTTGTGCAGGTGAAGTACTCTCATTTTACCTGTCACGTCTTTTAGGCTTGGATAACATACCAGTTGTAAGCCTCTCACAGGTAAATCACTCATTGTTGCAATGGAAAGGAATTGATTTTAACAGACTAAAATGGAAAGAAGGTAATTTGGTTGCTTTAATTCAGTGGATTCCAGGAATTTCAACAGTGAGGTAAATATTTATTTTTATTTCTACACTCAGATTCAGGGTTAAAAAATAGAAAGAAACAAAGAGACTTACCTTTAAGGTGATTTTATGTTATGAATAAATTTCTTGAGCATTTTTTCTAAAATTCTTTGACATGAAATTGTAGAAAACAAACATAAGCTGTTTTAAGATGAAGAAATTGGTTCAATAACAATTTATAACATTCAGACATTTTCCCAAACAATATCGAATACATTGTTTAAAATTTCATAATATTTAGAAAGATTTTACCAAATACCAAATAGCAACAACTCTATGCTCAGTTTTGATTCTCTCTCAGTTAAAAATAAACTCTAAAAGTTTATGGTCAAATTTTTCTACCTAATAAAAATTTCCTACCTAATAAAAATTGCCAAGCTCTATCTGTGCCCCATATCACATCTAACACTTCTTTTTCAATATTCCTGGAAAGGTACATTATAAGATGATATTCTAGAGACAAAATTGCTGATGAGGTATGCTCATTTGCATCCGTAGTTAAAGTCACTTCCTTTTTAAGGTCAAAAATCTATTGGAGAATTAATTGTAGTAACCGCCTTAAATTTTTCATCAATCCGTATCTGGTTATAGGCAGATTTTGGGTCAGTTTTAGTAAAGTATTTAATTCCCAACAACTCATGAATACCAGTTTCAATATTAGGAGTAGAGAACAAATCAGAGCATATTTTGTGGTTTACTCCTGTCAAGAATGAAGACTGAGACTCAGAAGATAAGTTCATCCAAGTTTTATTCAGCAAAATACAAGCAGGGTTCACATCACATGTGTTCCTGGTATTCTCGAATATGACTGACTGTCGTAATCCGGAGAAGAGGGTGTAAATGAGTATGGTGTTGTAAAGGAGTGTTGTAGTCCATCTCTTATTTACAACAACTATTTTGTAATCCACCCATATCTCCATTCAGTTTTCATAAAACAACAATGGGTGATGCCCAAATACTACCACCAGGGGGAACATTTTCTAAAATACCTTGTTCCACCATTGCTTTTAGTTGAGCAACTACTAACTGTAGCATGGCTTGGGCAGTCTGTGAAACTCAAATTCAGAGGAATGGCTATTTTTTTTAATTGAATGCTTACTTTGTATCCTTTTAACATCCCTGTGTCATAACTTTCCTACTTTACACTGATAAGTAATTTGGTTGTATTCACTTTCAAGACATCTATTTCCACAAGTCCATGACTTTTTTCCCATTTCACTATCATGATGGGAATAATTTCAAAGCATGTGATGATCTCAAAAGTTCCTTCAATTCAACCTAACATTTTGATGAAAGAGTCATCAAACCATCTTAGTTTAAGCTAACTTTACTTTAATTTGGGTTTGTTTCCAATTCATTCCCAGAAATTTATTGGGATTAGAATGACATCACTCCCAGTATCAACAACACCAAAGCTCAAAATTTTGGTGTTGTCTAGACAACACCAAAGCTCAATGCAAAATTTACTCATACAGTAAATTTCTTCTTCTGTCATCACATAGAATTACTTGAACTGATGCCTAATCATGACATATGTGGGAGGGATATTAGAATAATTCAGAACTTACATTGGCAGCAAACCACCTGCATATGAATAGGGTATTAGTTCAGCAAATACACAAAAAAGCAGTACAAGTATTTGTCTTCTCATCTGACTTTTCAACCTATACAGTGTAAGAATTAGAAGTAATATCAGAATTTGTTATTGTTGACCAAAGTCTTAATATTAGATATGCAAATGATAGAGTGTTGACAGCAGACATAGAAAGGAAACTATGAAGCCCTACAGAAGGTAGTGAAGGAAAGTGAGAAGAAAGGACTAAATATCAATTGCAAGAAAATAGAATGCATGATTGTCAACAAAAGGAATGGCCCAATTTACAAATAACAAATTGGAGATGCCAAAATCAAGCAAAGCAAAGTATTAAGAAACAGGAAGATTTCATTAGAAAAGAGAACTGAACTGCTATGTAATATCAGTCCTCCTATATGGCAGCGAATGTTGGACAATCTCCTCACAGATGAAGAGACCTGAATCAACAAAAATGTGGTTCTAAACAAGAATGCTGAGAATACTATGGACTGAACAGGTGTGCAGGTTTTGAGACAGATGGCAAAAGGACAAAAGTTATGAAGAGCTACAAAGGACAGAAAATTGTGGAGAGCCATGATCAGCTGATGGACACAGCATATAGGTTTTATAACATTGAGAGATTTTGTGAAACTGTAAGAAATTCTGATTCTTATACAGAAGAATTAAAAAAATCTTCAAAACTTTATATCTGATTTCAGGGAAGTGAATGCCTATTTGTTTCGTTATTGATAAAAAATTTCTTTTGATTTTTATTACATTCTCTTGCTTCTCAAATATTATAGAAAGATGATTATATGTCATTACAACTGGGTTTTATTTTCATGTAAATGATAGATTTTTCTGAAGATTGAAATGAAAGTTTAACAGGAAAATTTAGTCTACCAAAGTGATCTCTAAAAGAATCAAAAGATTTCTACAGAAATAGTATTCATGTGACTAGCACTATTTAAGGGAGTTTTTATACGGGGAGAAAAAATGTCATTTATTATCCCTAGTATTGTGAAAGACGAAAACAAAACAAAGATACTCTTTCAAATTGGGAATAAATTTACATTTATTACATGACATAAAAACAATAAAACAGAATATAAATTTACAAGTTTGCAAAAAATTTTCCTTTGTGCATCTTATGATTAAGCAAGATAATAGGTTCTAAAATTACAATATGTTAGGCTCATAAAAGGTAAAAACAGTTATAGGTTTTTTCTAAAAGATGTTCACTTACTTTCATACATTCAACAAACAACAATCTTGAGAAGTATGGCAAATTCACAAGTGTCATTGGTTCATATAAACAATATTTCAGCTTTTAAACTGAAATTCAATATTGAAAGTTCAAAATCAGGATTATATAAATAATTTTGAAAATCCTCATTCAGTTTCCTTTCTGCTTTCTTTCATCTGCTTTCTTTTCTTTTTCTTTCAAGTTCTTGTTCATTGTTGCATTGTTGTGGTTGGCATTTTTTTCTTTGTCATTCTTCCTTTTTGTTGTCATAGTAGTCATTGGTGTCATACTTACAAATGTTGAAATCATTCAGCCTTTTGCTCTTCTAGCAGCTGCTAGTGACTTTTGCCTGTGAAAACCTAGTTACTTCAGCTTTCTGCCTTCCGGTAGCCAGCTGACCTCATTTACATGTGAAAACTAAGGACTTCATAAATAGCCATGAATCTGTTGTGGGGGAGAATTCATCAGCTGAAAGACATAAAAATACTCCAACATCAAGAGGAGTAGCAGGAGGAGCAGTAGCAGCAGTAGCCTTTGCTGAAAATAGTCATTCACAGCTAAACATTCTCTTCCCTAGTTTCTATTCTACATTATATTTCTCTGTACCAAATGTTAATAAACTTTTTGTTAAACCAATTCCAGTTTTATACTTATGTTTTTGATAACTCAGTGACAACAGAATCATGTTCAAAAATTGATATGGCAGCTCAATTCCACAATGAAATAAAGAAATTGCAAGTCTAAACTTAAAGATCCAAGGACAAAAAGAAATGTCAAAATCATTAATCGCAAGTCCAATGTCACGAATTCCAATAGACATAAACAGTCAGAAATCCAACATGTCAGATGGATGTGGTAGAAAAAATAAACAACTTTCCAATTTGAGAACACCAACCACTTTTATCAACAGAACAGATTTTTCATTGGTTGACAGGTGGGATTAGTATATGCAAGATGCATTTATGGCAACACCTGCAACTGACTTGTTTCTACATGCCTTGGACCAAAGGAAAAGAAAGTTGAGTAAAGGGGCAGAATAATCCCTGTAAGGTGCCTACCCAGTGAATGCCTTGGTCACTCATCTCTTGCTCATTCCCATTAAAAAAGAAAAAAAGACTCTTTTCAAAAGGAGAAAGATGTTTCATGGGACACCATTTATGTAGACTAAGCTGGTCATGTGATGTAGGAGTGCAGGCAATTTGAATTAACACAGAATGTTTTTTAGAAAATCATGGTAAAAATATTTTTTTTTACATCTGTTACACCACAACTTATTTAATCTTATGAAATTTAGAGAAATCACATTTTGTCCTGCTTGTAGTGAGTGCAAAATAATAATAATGTTTATATTATTAATAGTGAGTGCGAAATAATAACAATGTTTATATTATTTAATAAAAATATCTTATATTTTTATATTTAATTTTGTTATGGATTTCAATCAGCTCACAACAAGCTAAAAACAGAACTCCTTGAGGAATTTAAATTATAGTGTCATAAGGCTTAGTGGTTAAAAGGGACAGTTGATTTACACATGCCAAGAAGATTATTGAAGGATAATAATGATGAGGAAACACACGGGTAATTTTCCCAAAGTAAGATAAAGAACTTATTTACAAATTTAAACACTTGATGTAGTGTCAGTAGCTAGATTCAGAAAAATAGATCAGAAATTTTTAAAGTCCATAGTTTTAACATGCTGTCATGAAGAAGAAATGGTCATACAACAGGTCACCATTAGCTAGCTAATCAGATTCATGACCCATTCATCCATTACATTTTTCTCATTCACCACAGGAACTCATCCATCATCCTGCAATCCTACATATACCTCAATTCCAGATATTCACAGGGAACCTACAACAAACTCCATGACATAAAAAGTTCTTTATGTACAAATTGTCCAAATGTCTCTTTTCTTTTTTTATCACAAAAATATGTAAAAATATAATGATATGAAATCAGGGTGGATAAACCCAGAAAACAAAACTAATTTATAACAGAACATTCAAACTAAAATATGCTAGTAAGACCTGTCCACCCCACAAAAAATAAGAGCAGCCACTATATTCTGCTGATAGGCAGAATCAAGAAGCTGACTCACTAGCAGAGAGGGAAAGGATAAAATAAGAAGTAGGAAAGTAAAAAAACTGACCCAGTTGAAAAAATAAAAACAAATTTAACAAATTTTCTCCTCCTCAAGGGATGTTTTTTTCTTTTTTCATTGGGAGGAGTTGGGGAGGGAGAAGACAGAGCCCTAGAAGGGAAAGAAGGGAGGCTCCTTGCCTTACCTGGCAGCAGTTGTGTTTCAGTTCTTTCTCGTGAAGCAGGGGTGGATTGGGTTTTGGCATCTACCAAAGCTTTTTGCATCCTGCTTCGACCAGATTTCTTCTCCTCCTTGGTCACTTTTTCTTCTTCCTCTTCTTACTCCCTCCCATTAAAGATCCAATTGTGGCAGAGCCCCAGCTCCAGGACTTGTGACTGTTCAAGCTGCTGCTGCCGCTGTTGTTGCCAGAGCTGTTGTTCCAGCTGCTCCTGTTGCTGCTCCTATTGCTGCTCCTGTCGCTGCCGCAGAATTTGCTGTTGTTGTAGTTGCTGCTGTACTTGTTGCTGGTGTTGCAGCTGCTGCTCTTTTGGTGTCTGTTTCTGCCACTGTTCTTTCGGTTGCTGCTGCTTCTCCTTTGGCTGCTGCTGCTTTGCTGTCTTCTTAAGCGATACGTCCTTTACTAGGAAATTTGGCATAATTTGAAGGCTCTTAAGAGCATCCTCCATAGTCACTGACACCAATGAGTTGACGTGATTTCATATTGGTCATTGTTAGGGAAATTGCACTGGTTGTAATGGCCTCCAGGCATCATGAGGAATTTGTTTCCTTTGGCGAAATTGCTCCTCTAGATCCCCACAGTCCTCCAAACTCTTTTTCTTATTAGAGGCCCATGCAGAAACTGCAAGAGGTGCTGATACTGACTGCTGTTGAGAAAACTCTGCCTTATTGGAGGAGTTCCTACACCAATGCATACACAATAACAAAAAAGTTTACAATACAAAAAACAAGGATATTATGACAAACAGTGACAAAATAACAATCAATAAGGGAAAATACATGGACAAAATGTAACACTTAATTTGTCTTTTCCAATAACAAATTGGATGAGACCCCCACCCAAGCCAATCCAAGTAGCAATGTGTACAAAACACTTGCCTCTCCTCTTTTATAGGCAAAAGCACACAAATGCATGCTGGTTTTTTTTCTAAAATAGACCTTTTTGCAGTTTGATATGAGTCAGTCTCAATCTGCCTTGTCTAAAAGTCAGAATGCTACATTCACTTGTCCGAACATGTTTTTCTGTGTCAATGCAAATTCTTAGTTTGTGAACTTTTTGCTTTATTACTGTTAATTTGCCTTGCTTGATATTATTTTTTGGCCTGTTTCTTTTTTTTTTTAGCAAACTTTGTCAACTCTGTTTGTTGGTGAGTTCTGTTATCTATTTTTCTTTTGACCATGGCTACTCACTGCACAGAAATACTTACCTTTCTTAGATTGTTGAGAGAAAATTCCTTGATTAGAGGTCAATAATATAATTAGCGAATAATTTTACACTGACAAGAACTTCAATGCTAACTGTAAGAAACTGAAACAAAATCTTTCACATGACTTCAGACATTCTTTCCTTATTAATTTAATTTTTCTGCTTGTCTTTATATAAAAAGAATTTTGCATAGTCTCACTACTTTACTTTCCTTCTCAGTTAACCAGCTAATTTTTGTGAAGGCAAGATTTTCATTGATCCAAAATCAATTTCACATAGGCATGCAAATTCTTTTCCTTTTTCTTCTCAGCACACCTGTCAATTTATGTTAAAGCAAGATTTGCATTGGTCCAAAGAAAATTTCACATAGGCTCACGAACTCATTTCCTTCTTCCTCAGTCCTCTGAATTCAAAACAAGTGGGTGAATGGAGTTATTATTATTTGGCACTCACTACAAAATCATCAATTTCTTTTTGTAAAAGTGGACATCCAATTACGGAAAATCTGCTCTAAGTCATAAAATAAAAAATGTAATAAAACTATGGCATTATTTAATTCGAAAAGCTTTTAATTGCTCATATGAATAAGATATATTATAAATATAAAACTTAAGAAAAAAAATTTGATGAATAATGAATTTTTACAAGAATTGTTTTCATTTATTTTTTCATTTTAATTATAATTTATAATTTTAAATTTTTAAAAATTCTGTCTTAGTTTGTAGAGTTTAGGTGATATTGTTATTAAGTAAAAACTATATTTGCTAATCATAAATGAAATAGCGTATTACAATTTATCAAACCCTCAAATATTTTTAAAAGAATTTTTAATTTTAGTTTTGTATTTGTATAAATGTGCTGGTTTTTGTAAATATACACAAAATTATCAGACAATAACAGCAATAGCTAGAGCAAATTTAAAGCCAAAGTGCCTAAAAACTCAATAAAACATTAGATTACAGAGATTATTTTCATAAATTTTTAAAGGGTAGTTAAAAATTATATAAAAAGACACACATTATATTACACAAGTCATTTTTACAAATATATCTACCATAGAAAAAATTATATAAATTTCCAGCTGTCAACCTGTCAACAGCTTAAACCACTGACTTCTTGTTAAAAAATGCATTTCTGCAATATTTTAAACTAAAAGTACTATTTGTTTCAAATCAAATTAACTAAACTTTAAATCAGCTAATATTCCTCAAATAAAGTTTCAGAAAAGTATATTTCATTTCTGAAAGATTTTTAATCTGATTTTTTAATTGACTGAACACCTTTGTACTTGCCTCTTTTTATCTCTCTTGTGGACAAAGGTTTGTCTTCAATTACTACTCAGTTTTCTCAGCTATTCCAGTGGAATTAAATTTATGGATTCAGAATTCAAATACTATTTTGAATGCAGTAAAGAGTGAAAAGCTGAACAAGCAGTGCAAATGATTTCATTTAAATATCTATGATGACATAGAATTAGAAAAATTGCCCCATGAGATCAAGAGATTTGCCTCAATTCAACAACATGAATTTAAGATCAGTAACAGAAAAAGTGAGCTAAAAACTGCCCGGGATTTTTTAGATTATATTTTTCAGAGTCATTTAGTTGATACTTACCCAAACTTGTACATTGCATTGTGCATGTTGCTTATTGCACCAGTGACTTTTGCATGTCTCAAAAGAAGTGTCAGTAAACAAAAACTTATAAAAAAAATCATGTATAATCTACAATGGGAGGTGAAAGATTTGTAGTTTAAATAAGTCTGTATTGCTACAACGTCACTTGTACAAATCAAGATACCACTGGTTCAATTTGCTGTTCTTGCTTTCTGAACACGTCACAACATATATCCATCTTTTCTTCTGCCGTTTTCACTGCTTCAGCCCTCTTTTATTAGGCCAACAATGCGGTCGACCAACCAATCAGCATTCTTTGCTTTTATTCTCAGTTACCCAGGCAAATAGCCTCCTCCAGTTCAACCAATCAGCACATGACTTGCTATTGGTGGAAGCATGCCAAACTGTACAAAAACCCTCGTTACCGCACATACTGCTAAACGGGAGAGTAATGCCATTTTCACGGGGCAAACTTGCCGATGTCACATGTCACCCGTTAAGGTAAGACTCTTATTTTCCTATGCACCAGATGCAAGCCACTCTGACTCGCTTGCTTCTACGGGGCTGTTCACCACAAGATTATCCAGGTTAATAATTTCCATTGAAAATCAATATGCTTGATCCGCCAATGGTAATGAAGTGAATAACACATTAACATATGCTGAATCTAAAAAAAAAAACATTATATAAAATTCACTATTTTTTATCCATAATTATTTAGCTTTTTAAAAAGAAAAATCTCAAGTTGATTTTACAAATTAACACAAAACATTGTTGATTTATTTAAGATGAAATGATCTATTATGACATGTCTCTAATTAGTAATTAATATTTATATACACAGTATTTATTTTCAATTTTTCTAGTTGAATTGTTCACATATATTGCATATGACTCATTATTGTACATAATTAGGTTACAATAAAATTTGTATTTTATATGAATGCTATCATAGGAAAACTGAAATGTAGTAGAGTGGGTGCCTCCATATCATAGATTCGGGGTGGTATAAGATCCTTGCACCTGCTCTACATAGGGGATCCTTGACATTCTATAAATTTCATCAGTCATTCATTGATTTTAATAAATTTCTACTGTTTTAATTTTTACATTGCTTGCAACAGTTTTTTTATTTTTCATGTACATCATTTTAATAATGGACCATGTAATTTTTAGAGAAGTTGGGTGCTATTCCATTAATTTGGTGTCTCTTTTTACCAATGTGTTCAATAATCATCTTTTCAAAATGTGAAGGAGCATTGTTTTGTATGAAGATACTTATTAGCTTAAAGCTTTTTGTCTGTGACACATATCACTCAAAAATTTTTAAAAAGTAATGCTTAAGAACATATAATTATTATTATTGGTTGGTGATGGTATGGAGATAACATCATCAATCAATAATTTTTCTGCTAATAATACTAGCCCATTCTCTCTGTTATCTTCTAAGTTGTGTTGGTTGACTATTTCCATTAACAACCAAACTTCTAAGCCAGTCATCAAGATCAATATTTATCACTAAAAATGACCATGTACTTCTTTGTCTAACAAAAATGTTTCTCTTTGTGATGTTTACTGAAAGATGAGAATTTAGTTGCTTTCATTTCTTTTGTCAATATTCTTAATATTCTACATCTTTTCTCTTTGTTTTCATTAACAAAATAAATGTCTTTAAATATTTTCTTGGTGGTTAATCCAATTTTTTTGTTTCTTTCCCTTTTTGCTCAAATCTCTTTTACTTTATATTTTTAAAGTTAGTTTTTTCTTGTTCTTGTCAATGTTTTCAATTTCTTCTTTGCTTGTCCCATGATCTATACTCAACTTAACATTTCCAACATTGTTTTCCTCATCATTCAATGACTTTGCAATATCTTATTTTACTTTTGAGCTTATATTTTTCTTACAACTCATGTCAATTTTTATATATCTAAAATTAAAACACAAATATCAGTAAGTATACTATTATATATATTTATTTCTTCAAGTTACATAGTAACCACCAACTAAGATATTGTAAATATTTCTCATAAAAACAGATATTAAAAGCTGAAATTCATAATAAAAATATATGCTAAAAACTTTGCCTACATTGGTTGGTTAATACCAAATTTATTATGAAATCATTGACTTTCATAATAACAAACATAGTGTATATTCAAATAAGATAATTTATAAACATCTAATTCTTTGTAATTAACTCACTGGTGATATTTGTATGTATCAATATCACTTCAGTGGCAAAATAACAATGCTACTTTTCATAATGGTAGAATTATACTCATTCACAACTTATGTCTTATGGTTAACTAAATCTCTTTTCAGCTATTAGTTATAAGCTACTAAAAATGTCAGTGTTTTTTCAAACTTTACTGTTGAATTAGCAGTCTATTTATTCAGCTGTTTAAGATATTTGCATAAAGCTGGAAAAGTAGTGGAACAATTCAGCCAATCAGATGTGTCTTCTACTTGCATCAGCTGAAATAATGAAGTCAATGATTAAAGAATCATCATTAAAAACTGAGGGCAGGCAATGATGTCTAAATATTTAAAGGGCCAGAAAATGTGTGTCAAATTCCAGACATGAAAGATTTCAAAAAGACTTTTGAAGTTTTTCTTATATTTTCCAAATAGTTCAAAGATTAAAGTTAATTATTTTTGAGTAAAAAGAAAATAAACAAAAAAAGGGAAACATGAGATAACATCAGATATTTAATAAAGAGCATACAATGCAAAGAAACAACAAAAACCAATACATGTACAAACAAATTATAATGTATTAACAAGAAAGGTATTCAAGTGACAAAGACAAAAGAATGTGAAAACCTTTTTGGTTCAAAGTATGTGAAGTGAGTGAATGTGTGTACATACATGCATTGTGTGTGTGTGTGTGTGTGTGTGTGTGTGTGTGTGTGTGTGTGTGTGTGTGTGTGTGTGGTTTGTTCATGTGTTTCTCAATGGGAAATGCATTTTCCTGTGACACGCGAGAGACTTACATGTTGACATGTAAGCAGTAAAAGTAAGAAGAGACTGCGAAAAATGATCACAGAGTATTTATAATGTTTGAGAGTGTCCCCTAGTAGCAGACACAGAAAAGTAAGTGGAGATAACCCCCACAGGACTAACTTTTTTAAAGAAGAGTATCTCTGTGCTTCTTTAATAGTTTAATAATGAAAAACCAAGAATAGAAAAAGCAGAAAATTGATAAATGCTCTCACTTAAGCACAGATCTCCTGTAATGATTTGTGGCTTTAATTATAATTAAATGTTGAGTCTTCAATAAAAAAAATAAACATAAGAATCTTTCTCTCAATGAAGAACAGAATTATGAATTTTAACAAATTTTTACATTGCAAATGTTCTCCAAAATATTAAATATGTATCTGTTAAATAAAGAAGTAGATTAATGAAAACAAAGAAAAGAGGAAGGTTTTTTATTACACAACAGAAAATTATTTTCATTAAAATGATTTAATGAAGAGAATCATTTAAAAGAATTTGCTTTATTTATTTTCTCTATTCTGTGTTTTGAAGTTTGCAGTTTTTTTACATGTCTGCTTCTTGGTTGTAGAAATATTGAAAAGTTTATCCTCTACAGATAAACAAATAAGCACATAATATCAGATTATTAAGAGCAACTTATGAAATAATTCAATACTGCTTAAAAAAAAGTTTATAAAGAGATCTTCTCCAGTGACAGATGAAAAGCTAAAAAAAATTATAAGTTTTAAAAATTGGTAGTGACTGAAGAAATCAAAAGAAAATTTTAAGAAAAAATATTTAAAGAAATCTATACAATGTTAATGATGGATACAATGTTAGAATTTAAGTTCTTATCTTGTGTTTTAAATATTATTAAATTTGCATTAATTAACTGAAAATTAAATTAAAAAAGAAAACAGTAAAGATACAAGGTAACAGAAGAACTATAAAGATTTGTCAGGCTAAACCATGATTTTTTATCATGATTATCAGAACTATTTAATGTAATAATATAAGATCTTTTTCTGAGGTTCTTGATATTTACTAAGATTTGTCTAACACAAAACCACAAATAATTGTGGGAAGCACCAAGTGTGGATAAAATCACTTCATTAGAAAGAGTCTGCAAAGCTAATTTGCTGACAATTGTTCCAGAGTGAGAAACCTAAAATTATATTTACTAACTCAATATAAGTATTTAGGATATACAATAATTACTGTAACCTGCAGGTTAACCTACCACCTAGTATATTACAATACAGTCCATGTCCACACCATTAAACATACATTACTTGACAATAAGATCTCTGACAATGCATTTAACCAAAGAATTTCACTCGCAGTCACATTCTTATAAAATCACAAAAAGCATAATGCCCACACTGAGTTTCAAAAATTACTTGATTATGGGAAATATAACAAATCTACAATACCCCAGATATTGACAAATAAAAATTTGCAATCACTAATCTTCAGAGGGAATTCACTTTTATAATTAAGAAAACAATTTTTGCTTATTGCAGGAAAGTAGTAAAATTATAACTGTTAACATCTACTAATATATCAAGGAAAAAGTTTTAATTATTAATATTAAATTCATAAGTGTAGTGTTATCAGGCCAGGAATGCCTATGTCAACTGATGTTCCACCATGACAAGGAATATTATCACCTGTGGTCAATGATAAACGAACAGGTGTAGGGTTAAAATGCAGTTACTGGTAACCATAGCAACTCGCATTAGTAGTTTTCCAATGACTGTTCATTTTTGTATTGTTGTGGAGTACATCTAATAGGGGAAGATGTTCTCAAGATGGGCCTTATATTGCATGAAGCTTTATCAGGCCATTTACACCATGACTTGCATGTCCTTGACTTGTAAGCAAAGTAAATATAGCCTCTATGGAGTAGGCATTTTTGGTTTTCAGAGAAGGGTTTAAGTGAATAATAATATGGAATATCGGCCAAGTGGAGAGCAGCTCTTGTTCCCTGCAGAGGTACAGAACTTGTATTTTGGACAAGGTTCATTTTTGTAAATGGAATTATTTCATCTGCCAGTGTGTCTAACTCAGATAATGACAGCCAGAGCAATAGTTGGTGGTAACACTTGTATAAAATGATGGCAGACAAGTTCATTGGCAACTCCTACTTTAGATGCTGTAGAAAGAAATTCTCATGAATAATCTGAAGGTCTGCCAGTCATTTTTTTTTTAAATAATGTTAGTAAACATGTACAGCTTTGTTCTCATGTGCATCTGAATTACTGCCTCCTTGAGTACTTTGAACTCCTTTGAAGAGAGTGTAAAAGTCTGTACTTTAGATATGGTGTCTGGGGGTAAATAGATAGCACGTGGTAAAATTTTGTTTCCGAGCTGATAATTTTATGTCAGGCAAACTGGGCATCACGTATTGTGAACCAGGCATTTGAAACTGTCTGCATAAATTCCGGAATCTTAATGGAAACTGAAGCTAGTATGCTGTCTTGTTGTTCCAGGTTGAGAGTGTATGCAAATAAAAGATATAGATAAGAGAAATGCTTACTTGTTTTACTTCTTCACTTGTTTTTTTTAAGTTGGTAATTCCAAAGTCTTTGTTTTTTTCTGTATAGGCATCATCAGAAGTGTAGTTGGTTTCTTTACACATCATTTTTTTACCAAATGGTGTGGTGAATAAGATGTTTTCTTTGGTCACCAAGTGATGTATGTTTGTTTTGTACGTTGGTGGTCACCAAATAATATGTTTTTGAAACATGGTGGGATTACCAAATGATGTGGGGTCACTTACATCATAGCAGCAGAAATAACCTTGTGTTCACAGGAAATAAAAACATATTTCACAGGAAAGAAATATACACAGAGATAACAGTGAAGGCATGTTAAATTCTACATTAATATACAATTTATTTATTTTTATGTGTACGGGTGTGTGTATTTTTGCTTACAAATGTTTCATGGTTGCGTGTGATAAAAGGGAGAAATCACTCCATATTATTACACAAAATGTCACAGAGAGTGAAGTTGGGATGTGTTAACTGTCCCAAGGTTGATGGAAAAGAGATTGAATTCAATGTCTTTTGGCAGGATTTCCATTTTACGGCATGAACAGTTTCTGTTGAATGCTGGAAGAATTTTTATTTTTTATTTATTTTATAAAAAGTTTTTATGTTACTGTTTTATATTTTATTTTTATTTATTTATAATAATAATGTCATGACAAATACCAATTCCAGCCAAAAGCTTCTGATTAGTTAACTTCCAGCTGTATCAACAACTATTTATATGGTGGAGATTTGCATATGAATACAACAGTAATCATGGCTCTCCATGGCTCTTTCCTGTCCTTTTTAGCTCTTAGTAAAGTTTGTCTTTTTGTTATCTCTCCCAAGCCTTGTTTGGCTCATTAGGTAGATTATATGCTGTTTTCTTCTGTCCCTTTACATTCAATATGTCCTGTGAGCATCAAATTTTCCAAGCCCTATTTCCTCATGTGCACTAGAAATTTCAACTATATGTTTCTGATGTAATGTCTAAATATCCTTTTTGTTTCCATTTTCTCTAAAACTTAGATGTTGCACACCTGTTCAGTCCATGGTATTCTTAGCATCCTTCTTTAGAACCACATTTTTGTTGATTCAGGTCTCTTCTTCATCTGTGAGGAGATTGTCCAGCATTCACTGCCATATAGGAGGACTGATATTACATAGCAGTTCAGTTCTCCTTTCTAATGAAATCTTCCTGTTTCTTAATACTTTGCTTTGCTTGATTTTGGCATCTCCAATTTGTTATTTGTAAATTGGGCCATTCCTTTTGTTGTCAATCATGCATTCTATTTTCTTGCAATTGATATTTAGTCCTTTCTTCTCACTTTCCTTCACTACCTTCTGTAGGGCTTCATAGTTTCCTTTCTATGTCTGCTGTCAACACCGTGTCATCTGCATATCTTGTGTTTTTAAGATTGTGGCTGCTAATAATGAATTCTCTCAGAATCACCCCACTGTATAGGTTGAATAAGTCCAGTGAGAAGACATCTTTGTCTTACACCTCTTTCTATTTTTGTATATTTACTGAATTCATTTTCTATCCATATGCAGGCAGTTTGCTCCAAGTATATGTTTTGGATTATTCTAATATCTTTCCAAAATATGTCAAGGTGACCTAGCAGTTCCAACAGTTCTTTTTCATGTAAGTTATCAAATGCTTTTGCATAATCTATAAGATATAATTATACATACTTCTGAATTTGTATTACTCATTTCGATATCATTCTGAGCATAAGTATCACATTACTTGTTCCAGTGTCTTTAATGAACCTGCAGTGTTCTTGTCCTATTTCCATTTTAATTCTGCTGCACACTTTATTCATACAAATTTGTATGATTAGTTTTATTATATGGCTCATGAGGCTGATTGTCTGATTGTCATTCATGGCTTCTTAAGCAGTGTTATGAAAATTAATCTATCTTGGTATTCTAGTGTGTCATCACTGTTGTATATTTCAGTAATGTCTGTAATCTTGTTAATGCCAAAATCATCTAAGGCTGCTAGCATCTCTATTACAATTCTATCTGCCGCATTTTTTCTGTTAAATTTGGCCATTGCTGATTTCACTTTAGATTTTAATATTTCTGGTCTTCTGATATTTCTTTAAATTATGGGTTGTCTTCTTTCATCATGGAAGGAATTCTCTGATGTATTCATACCATCACTGAAGTATTTTTTCTTTCTCATGGTAAGCCAAAAGTAACCAGATATATTGTACCTTACGGTATGGTAGTAAAGAGTGATGCAATAGCACTAATTTCCTGAAATATATTTTATATAGTCTTGTAACAAAGTAATTTTTGTTTGAAATTTTACTGATGCATGAAAATGGTGATTTCTGGCAGTGAAAGTGTTAAGTTAGCAGATTAAAAAAAATGATAATTAAGGCAGGAATCAACATAAAGTTAAAATAAAGAAAGAATGGTTCAAAAATATTAACTTAAATTAAGATTAGAGATAGTTTCAGATTGAGTTGAAATTGAGATTATTTATTTACATCACTAGACCTGTGGGATGGGAAACTGAAAAATATATTTTCACCCTTCATTAATTTCTCATCCTGCCTCCCCTACTGTGCTAAAATATATATTATAGCCAATATTTATAAAGTTAGATATGTTGATACAACTTTGACTGGGAAAAATTAAAAACAGAAAATAGTCACTACTACCACTCCAAGATAGATTGTGTTATTGGTTTACACCCTTTGTTTCTCTTTCTGAGTACTCAATGTTTGTTAAGAGATAGTTAAGTGTGGGAAAGGAGGTGAAAATTCAGACTCATAACAAGAGAAATTTCTCATGCCAAGAACACCTGCAAGGTTAATGGTGATGCTTGATTTTCTATATAAACAAGTACTTGCAGGCTGCAGCACAGCAGAGGTACCAGGTCTACACATCAGTGATAGAAAGGCTAGTACAGAGCAGAGGGTCTTGAGTGTTCACATTGATGAGAGAAACAGCAGAGCAGAAGAAGGAGTAGATAAGAATTGCAGTCAAAATTGATAGTATGAGAGTGGAAGCCAGCCATTATTAGTAGTATTCAGCCGGAGTAGACAGTCTTTTGAAATTGAAAATTTACAGAATGCTTGAAGCAATATTAATATTTAATGGTTGTGAAAACTCTCTTAAAATGAAATTATTGTTATATATATGAATATAACCAAAGAACACACATCAGCTGTAAATACTCTCAGACCAAAAGGCTGTCCAAAGATACCTAAAGTTTTTAACAATTTTCTGTTTCTTTCTATTAGCTCTTCTATTGATTCACCAAAGAAGTAACATTCCTTTAATCATACTTTGGTGTTGGTCATTATTTCCAACAAGTGAATTTGCACTGTTTCACTGTTGCAGCAAAAAAAATCTATAGTTTAAAAAGATTCAAGTTTTCTTAGGTACACAACAAATCCATTAGATGCTTAAAATTTTAAATAGGTTTCAGTGAGGGGGGAACTGAGAAATATCAAAGGCAGAGAAACAATTCTAACACCAATATAAATAATCATCCCACCACCATGCATGCATTTAAAATATAAATATTTATGTATAGGGCAGTGAGAATTGAGACCCTGAACAATAATACATGTTCACACCTGTCTATATGTGGTTGCATTACATATGATCACACCCATTTCCTGGCCTGCCACACCTATTTATAATATAAAATATGGTGGCTTGTTACTCTAAATTTTGTTGTTTTTCTTAAGAATTGAAGTTGCTCTATATACAAGTCATATAAAAAATTAATGATTTCATTGAAAAAATATCAATAGTCAACTTTAGATTGATTTATGAATGAATATATACATTCATTGTAATAACATTGGAAACAAAATTATATTGTTCAAAGTTTATTATTATTATTGGTCATTAATGTTCCTTCATTTATTTGATAATATTCATTTGGAATAATATGAATAAAAGATTTTGTTATGATGATCAAACTTAGTAGCTGTAGATGTTCTATGTACCTTCCACAAAGTTGCCTGTGAACTATAGTTATAGCTCTCTTTATGCTAATTACCTATTAGCTAAACCAATCCCATTAAATCTCCCTGAATCTTTTGGGTTCCATGCCCTGTGTGAATATACGGCTTCCCCTACATTCCCTCCCACTCACACTGGTTTCACGAGTATTTCTCATTATGGAGGACCTTGATCTAGTTCTTTAATTCTCAGAGTCCCATGTTTCGTACTCCAAGTCTTCCAAAGAACTTTGATCATGCATTGAATCCTCTGCCCTGCTTTCTTGTTATCTACATAGTCATTTGAACTAGCTTCAAGTTGTACTTCCTTGTAATTTTTGTCTCGCTTTTAACTGGTCTGCATGGGCAACAATATTTTTTATCATTCTTGCATATTAATGCCATGGTGTACCCTTTTTACATTATGAAATTCACCTTTTACGGCTTGTTTTATTTATTTCTTTTGTACCATATATTTTCATTAATAGTGTAAGACATGGTTAATGGAACTCTAATCTGTCTGCCCATTAATGCAGAGGGGCTCTGTCAGCATGTAGCAACTCAATAATAATCTTGGTAGAACAGTTTCAGTCTTTTCTTGCTGAGAGGAAAATGCTTTCAATTCCATCTTTATTGTATGGAACATTTGTTCAGCAATCCCATTTGATTGAGGGTAGTAAGGAGGTGTTTTATAATGGACACAGCCAATCTACCTTAACCACGAGAATAGACTTTCATTACAGAATTCGGGAGCATTATCAGTTACTAATGTTTTTGGTACTTCATTTCTAGCAAATATTATGCGTAATATTTGTTTTACACTACAGTAATAGATTTTTATCCTGAACCTAGAAAACTTCAGGCCAGGTGGAAAAAGTGTCAACCAGTATTAGACATAAACCTACCCCATTAACTTGTTCATGATCCATATGAACTCTAGACCATGGTTCTGTGTCCTCAGGCCAAGCGTATAACTTATTGTGGCAAAAATTCTTTATTTTGAGACATTTACATACGTAATTCTCCACATCTCTGGTGTGTTCTGGCCACTACACTTCCAGTTTTTATCTTTTTTGTTGAGCAGTTATCCCACAATGCACATCATCATGTACATTTTTCCTTGTGTCTGGTTTCTTTGAATGATCTTTCTGCTTTTTAACAATCATTCCATTTATTGTTCCTTATTCTAGATAAAATTCAACTTAAGACTGGATCTTGTAACATCTCCATAACTAGTCTATTCATGCATCTCCATAACTAGTCTATCCATGGGTTTTTATATAGAGCTTCTTTTAATTTATCATAGCTCCTTTGTGATCAAGGGCAGACGTTATATATCTTCATGACCTTGACCCTTTCTTCATTATGTTGCCCACTTCCTTCAATTTAAGTTCATTTAGATTCATAATAGACCTAATGTCTTTTTAGTTGTATTCAGACTAGGTTCGTGACACTGAAACAACATATATTGTCCTGATAAATTATCATATTTCCTACTGTCCCTACTAACAAATTTTCCATAACTTTTTGAAAAATCGAGCTGGCTGTCTTAGTTCCAAATGATAAACGGAACCATCTACGTAATCCAATGGGAGAGTTTATTGTTGTGATTGCCTTAAATTTGTCATCTATTTGAATTTGGTGGTACACATTTTTTTAAATCAATTTTCGTAAAATATTTCATTCCTCCCAGAGAATGCAGTATGTTTTCTATGTTTGGAATAAGGTAGGAATCTTATGATTTACGCCTACTTTGTAATCTCCGCAAATTCTAAAATCACCATTAGGTTTTCTTAAAACCACAATAGGCGATGCCCATTTGCTGCCTTCACGTTTTACATATTGAAGAATGCTTTCTTCCACTATTTTTAGCAGCTTATCAACTACCATTGGCTTTATATCAATGGGAAGCTTACAGCTTTCAAGATACAATGGATTGATATTTCTTTTTAACTTAAGGCTCGCTTTATTGTTTTTTAATGTCACAGTTTCGGGACTTCCCGTATTCATAGCATTAAGTAAACATGTGCTATTAATATTTATCAAATCAATTCCTACTAAACCTTGACTTTTTAGACAGTCTACTAGTGAGTGACAGTTTCAAATCTATTTTTTGTTTCAAAAGTGCCTTGAAAGGACCCTAATATTTTTATATATGTTCCATCAAACTGTCTTAATCTTACTAAGATTTTCTTTAATTTTGGTTTTGATAATTGTTCCCAAAATTTTTTCGGAATAAGGATCACTTCACTTCCTGTGTAAATTTGCATCTTTAAGTCTACACTGTTTAATTTAATATTCATACAGGTGTTCTTTTTGTTTCTCCTTTCTGTTGAAAAAAACGTTTGTTTGACTTTTTACATCGTCATGTATTATTTCAACAGTTTTTACATTGGTATGAAACTAATAAAAACTAATAAAAAAGAATTGGAATCATTTCTCAGATTAGCTATTTTTTCTGAAAGAATTGAAGTGTTTTCTGAGTTGTGAAAGAAGAATAAGGAGTTTGAGATACTAGCAGATATTGTGAATTGCTGTTCTAGTTCATGAAATTCACAATATCTGCTGGTATCTCTTAACCCTCTTAGCTATTTCCTTATAGACTCCCCAAATTATTGCTTCACTGCTAAGAATTTGGTTCATTCTTTTCTGTTGTTGAATATTCCTCAATATTATTTCTTTGACTTACTTTTCAATTTCAGCTGGGTAAGCCTTTAACGAAATCTGCCTAATGGCTTTGCCTCCCACAGTGGCAAAAAATAGATCTGTGATTTCTTTCCGTCTTCCACTTGTTTGATCATCTCGTAATTTCTTTATTCTGACATGTGCCTCAAAGCATTTTAACCAAATCTTTACGTTTTCAGGTTCTGTGTTTAATAGAGCTCTGTCAGGCAATGTGATTGATGATCAAACTTAGTAGCCATAGATGTTCTACGTACCTTCCACAAAGCTGGCCATGAGCTATAGTTATATCTCTTTCTATGCTAATTACCTACAAGCTAAATCAATCCTATTACAGATTTTGCTCCATTTTTATTTCCTGTTTTTAGTGAAAAAAAGCTTGAAATCTCGTTTTTCATCCATGATTTGTTAATCACTTGCATTACATGAAGCATACATTATATGTAATGTACAAAAATTCTTCTACACAAAATAAGTACACAGAAATTTTCAGTATTTTGTCAATCCTGATTGAGGATTTTATGAAAAATCCGAGCCACTAAGCATCACCAATTGTTCTATTATGACATGACAGTAATGCCACAAGGTGGCATACAGAGAAATTTGCGTTCATGATTTGCCAAAGAACATAATGGCAGCAGCATTAAACAACAAGAATTTGAATTTGTTCAAAGAATTTCATAATTGAAACGTTATTATAAAATCACTTTGTATTGACCCAAAGTATAATGCAAATGCACACAAACACATTAAAAAGAAAATAGTGTACATTTGAGCATTGTGAAATTACAATTGAGATCCTGAAAATAATCTTTTGGGGATGTGCGGTATGAACTAGGATTTTACTTGAGTGTTAGAATTTATCAGAAGGATTTTTTATCAGGTTGCGTGATCTGTTCATGCATCCACAACAATAAATATTTTACAATATAAAATAAGACAAAAACATGTATGCAATTCAAACAAACAAATGCATTTATGTACAATTTAAAGATTATTTACAAAATGTTGCTTCAAGGTATTTTATGTCTTGTGTTGGTTAGTGGACGAAGGTTTGCTTATTTTTTGGTGTGTTGGTATGTTTGCATTACAGTCCACAAGGAATTGGGATTAATGTTTAAACAACGTTTTTTTTATGTTTGTATCGTTTTGTACTGTTTAGAATGAAGTTAGAAAAAGTAGTCTACCTTTAACTGTAGATATGTGTTATGTTCGATATTAGTTTTTTACTTAAGTTATAGTGAGTGTTCAATAATCACTTTGGATAAGTAAAGTCTCGTAAGTTGAAATTCGTTGTAATCACAGAGTAATCTTCGAGTCGAGTTTGTGAGTCAGTCAGTTGTGTTCTTTTCGCGCGGGAAAATTACAATCGTAAGTTGCGTGGATTCGATCAGCGTTTCTCTGTGTTTGCTGGACTGACTAACTTGGTCAGTTGAAAATCTTCCTTATATAAAGATTTAGGTGTGGAAATCGGCTCAAGTTGGTTTTGGCGCAATTTAACTACTCCACGTGAAGTTTTCTGAATTATCACGCTGCGAGCCAATAGAATTTGCCGTTTAACACTATAGGGTTTTGATTGGTTATGTTAGTTCGCGTAGGCGTGCAAAATGGAATGTTCTTGTTGCTAGGGGGATAAGGTAAATGGGCGAGTCCACAAATCCCCTTGAGTCTTAGTATCTGTATTACTTGGGTTGAAATGATTTTAAAAATTTCCATAGTGATGGACACTGGTCAATTCATTTAATGTATTCCATTATGATAGGCTTAGGATTAAAGTAAAGGAAACATGATTAATATTCTTATCAATTTCTTTTGCAATGGCCAATTTTAATCAGTTGGTAATGAACAAGATTATGATAAGTAATGATGTAAATGAAAACTTTCATACATGCCTTTCCCATGAGCATTGTAAGAACTGATACGAAACTTGAATCTCTTTCTATCTGCCTCGTTTTTTATACATTATGCTTTTTCATGGCCTATTGCACATATATGTACACATGCCAAAACATTGAAGACTTTTTATCACTGAATGCTTGTATTTGCATATGCAAGTGAATGGACATACATATATAACCACATATTTCCAATGAATCAAGCCCCTTTACCTTACTAATAAACTCTCTCTCTATCTCTCTCTCTCTCTCTCTCTCTCTCTCTCTCTCTCTCTCTCTCTCTCTCTCTCTGTTTTCATCAGGCATTGTAGAAGTGCACATGAATTGTTAAATGGTTCATGTTTCTGAAATGAGCAATTTCAAAAAGATTTTATTAGAATAAAAATCCAAATGAAATCATAAAACAAGCAATATGTAGATTTAAAAATTATTGAAATCAAATCGCGTCTAATAAATTGTCATTATTTAAGTGTTTATAAGTTATAACTTAATTTTTGTTCATATTGTCTTGATTTTCTTATTTATAATTTAGTTAACCCACTGTATATCAATACAGACCTTACACAATCATTATATATATATATATATATATATATATATATATATATATATATATATATATATATATATATATATATATATATATATTTTTTTTTTTTTTTTAAGCGTATCACCCCAAGCAAGGCCGGTGGCCACTATCACGCATGGGGTTACAGAAGGGATGGAGGAAGAGCAGATAGGAGTGGTAAAGGAAGGGATGTGGAGAAAGAGAAGGACGGAGGGTCGATCAAGGCAGGGGGTTACGGAAGATATAGAGCAAGAGCAGATAGGAATGAAAGATGTCAGGAAGTGGAGAAGGGAAGTGGATAGATCAAGGCAATTGGAGATGACGATTGACGCTACACTTAAACCGTTGGAGATTGTATTTGTCAGGGAAACAGTAATAGGGAAGGGAGTTCCATAGGCGAGATGTGCGAGACATGAAGCTATTGGAGTAGAAAAGACGTCTACATCTAACAGTTTCAATGGTGAAGGGGTGGGAACGGGATGCCAGCCTCGTAGGACGCTTAAATTCACGAGGCTTAGGGACAAGCGAAAGCAACTCCTCGGAGCAATTACCGTGGAAGTACTTGTAGAAAAGGCAGAGCGATGCAACATCGCGTCTGTGAGAGAGCGACTGCAGACGAGATGACAGATCAGGGCCAATCACATTGCATATCCGTCTCTGGATCTTATCAAGAACCCTGAGGCAACACGCAGGGGCCCCAGACCATAAATGGCAGCAATACTCCATGCAAGGTCGAATGGTAGACTTATAGACTTGGAGGATCGATTCCGGGGAGAAGAATTTCCTGGCTCGGCACAGGGAACCAACTTTTCTTGCGGTGGATGATGCAATTGACTCGATGTATTTGTTCCATCTCAGATCAGCGGACAGCGTGAGACCGAGCAGCCGCAGAGAGGAGCTCTCGAGAAGTTGCTCCTCAGACATTCTGATGGGATGCAGGGATGGGTCCTTGTGGTGGTTAATGGAGAGCAGTTTTGTTTTAGAGGCGTTAAAGTTGACCATCCATTTCTCTCCCCAGTCCACAACCGATTGGAGGTCCTTTTCAATTTGAGCTGCCAGGTTAATTTTGTCCGCCTCAGTAGATTTGTGCTTGAGCAGGAGTAAATAGTAGTGTCGTCAGCGTAGATACCGACTTGGGAGTCTATGGCGTCAGGAAGGTCGTTTATAAATATGAGGAACAGAGTAGGGCCAAGGATGGAGCCTTGAGGAACACCAGCGGTAGTGGGATAGGAGTTGGAGAAGAATCCACTGAGAACAACCTTCAAATCCTGGTTTGATAGGAACGATTGAATTAGGTCAAACAATCGACCTGTGATACCATAACCCCGGAGCTTGCGAAGGAGGCCGGCATGCCAAACCCTATCGAATGCTTTGGAGATGTCAAGGGCCACGGCACGGGCTTCGCCGTTACTATGGATAGCTTGGTAGACAAATTCAGTGATGGCCGTAAGCACATCGGCAGTAGACCGGGCAAAGCGGAAACCATACTGCTTGTCTGAGAGCAGATCGTGGGATATCAGGTGAGTAATCACTTCCCCAGAGGAGTCAAGCATAGAATTGGAAGAAAACTTTCGAGCGAAGCATTCGGCCTTGTCGGCAGAGGTGGTCAGGACCTCAAACTGATTGAACAGTGGAGGAATGGAGGGTTTGTTACTATTCAGAACGCTCTTGCAGAGGCGCCAATAGTCCTTGGAGCCAAATTTGCGGGATGCAATACGTTCCTTCATCCGAGCTGCAAATAGTGCCTTGGCATTGTCGAGGGTATGCTTACACTCATTGCGTGCAGAGGTAAATAGACGTCTGTTGGAGTCGGACATGTGACTACGAAAACGGTGGAAGAAGTGGTTCCTATGGGCAATGGCGGCTGAGCAAGCAGCTGTGAACCAGGGGGAGGAGCGCGGTTTGACCTTGAATTTCCTGGAGGAGATGAAAGCTTCGATACCGGCTTTGATCCAGGAAGAGAACTCAGAAGCACACTCATGAGTGGGTAGCTTAAATACAGCATCCCAGGGGACATCGCGGAGGAAGTCCCGAAACGAGTCCCAGTCAGCCCGTTGGTAGCAGAAAGTGGTTCTGGTGGTAGGAGGTTCTTTGCAGGGGGTGGGGCTGAAGGAGATACTAACAGACACGACAACATGATCGGAGTTACCGATAGGACAGAGCTGCGTGGCACTACAAGACTCAGGGATGGAGATAAAACACAGGTCGAGGAGTGAGGGCTTACAGTCACGATTGTAGGAAAAACGCGTGGGGAAATCGATTATCTGGGTGAGGGATTGAGAGATTGAAAAGTTGAGAGTATGTACGCCAGCGAGGTCAGTGGTAGCGTTCTGTAGCCACTGGTTGTGATGGGCGTTAAAATCACCAAACACAAATATGTGAGCGGACGGATGGACAGAGAGGGCCTTATCTATGCTGTCAGAAATGACATCGAGTATCCCGCAGTCCTGAGAGGACGGAGAGCGGTAGAGGAAGAAAAGGTAGCTTACAGCATTGAGAAGAGATATATATATATATATGATTGACGAACGCTGAGGTCGGAGTAAACGGACGTGTTTTTTTTTTTCATGGCTCTAAGAAAGCAACGGAAAGTCTCGATTGTTTTGTTTTTTTTATTTTTAATCATACATTATTCTTATTTTTTTCTTGTTTAGGTAAATTTTGGTTTTATTTCCCAAGCACTAAAAATCCCTTAAAATTTTCCAAAATCGTCATAATTCCGTGCAAATGTACATGCTGAACTCGAATTAACAATTAAATTATGAAGAAACCTTACCGTTTGGAGTTATCGACAAGAAAAAATCGGACTTCTTGTTGGTCATTCGTCCCCCATTACTGCCATCATGAAATCTCATTCGCTGCGTAGTATATGCGGTGGATTTTGTGGCCTATTTACTTCTTTTACAGACTTTCCTTGCAGAAAATCACTACGCACTACCGTAAAAAAATGTAAATAATTTACCAAGTTTGTGTATTAATTTTTTTTTCAATTTTAAAATATAAAAAATGCTTTATTGTATTATTTAATTGTTCTTTTAATTTGTCATTGCTATTCTGCACAGAAAAAAAGGTTTTATTGTATTATTTCATTTGTTTTTGAAATAAAGTTTTCTGTTATAAATAAATCTATAGTACACTAAAAAAAAAAATGCTTTACGATAATGCGTCGTGATTTCAAAAGAGATATAGCTGTAAAAGAAGTAAATAGGCCAAAATTTATGATTACACCAATAAGTGAATGAATGAACATTATGGTAGTAATGGGGGGCGAATGACCAACAAGAAGTTCGATTTTTAATTGTCGATAACTCCAAAACGGTAGTTTTTTTCATAAATATAATTGTTAATTCGAGTTCAGCCAGTAAGTTTGCACGGAAATATGAAAATTTTGGAAAAATTTAAGGGATTTTTAGCGCTCGGGAAATAAAACCAAAATTTACCATTTATGTTATTATTCATTTACACTACAGTATTTAATATAAGTATTTTATAATTTTCTTGTACATGTTTACCTATCTTTAGTCGTGGTATACAATGATTTTTCGGGGGGGGGGGGGTTCTTTCTATCTTTTTTATTTTAAATTTCTCTAGTGAGTTATATAAGAATATTTAATGTATTTTATTTGTTTGACCAATTATATAATGGCATGAATAATTTTTATTTATTTATTTATAACTAAGCGTAACATTTATTTATCTGTTGTTTTTACGAAAGTGGACGTTATTTTCGGAATTAATGGAAAGCATTTTTTTGTTTATTTTGCTTATCTTTGACTTGTAGAATCTTCCATATTTTTCCACTCACTCCCGTTAAAAAAATAGACTATTCCATAAGAGCTAGTTTCGACCAATCAACACCACACATTGCGAAACTCGGCTTATTATTGGTCGAGACGACACCAGAATGGTTTTGCCGCCAAAAGTCCCTGGAGCCTGTTCTAACTTCTCAGAGTAAATAAAAGGACGAATCTCAGTCCAATTCACCAGTCAGTAATTCGCCTTCAGAGAGATTTCTACAGAGATCCACGCGTGTCTACATCTTGACTAAAGGACTTTTCGCGCGTCAACACCTGACTCAACTTTCAACCTCTTTCTGTCTCTCTCTCTCTGAACTCAATGCACAATTTCTAAAAAAAAGTGTTAACTACACTACTAAACAGAAACTGCAATTCAAGCATTAAGATAAAAAAATACAGTCCAAGGTGAATAACTCTGTCAAAACAAGAACATACAAAAATCAACAAAAATCTCGCAATACCTTACTTCAAAATTTATCCCTCGATAAATTTTCCTTAAATTTACATGTGAACACTTTTGCTAAACAAAGGAACATTCCTGAACTTTAAATTCATAAAATTACTTAATTCCCATTTCGTCAAACATCCAAATAATCAAAACTGAAACACCTTTTCCAAATTGTATTATAATTTATTGTATATAAATGTTCAGTGTTTTTTTCTCATTGAATTCACGACTACCTTTGTTTCTTTGTTCAAAATTGCCTTGAGATTTATTCAACTTGTGTGTCTATGCTTAATAGTGTTGTGATTAATATGAAGAACATGCTTTTCATGCTAATTATCTCAACCCAAAAAACCTTCTGATTTCACACTAATTTCATAGCAATCCCAACAGACTAAGTGGCTCATTATCGCCGATTCTTTTTTTTTCGATTATTAGTTATATTCAAAGTTTCTTTTATAACATTTAGTATGAATTTTAATTCTTTACATTTTCTTATTTTTATTTGCAAAGTAACGTAATTTCAATTTTATTGTAAATGCGTTCCCAGTTATAACGTTATTTTGTTTCGTTTTTACTGCTACTCAATACAATTTGTTCTATTGTTATTGTTAAAAAAAAAGAATTTTTAAGCAACAACAATAATAATAATAATAATAAAATTTTCTCTTGTGGAACTGTACGTCCACACACACACACACATGTCGGAGTTAGCTCCTCCTCAGTTTCCTTAATCCTTCAACAGGGGTCTCTCTCCCACGAGTATAAATACTCTCTCTCTCTCTCTCTCTCTCTCTCTCTCTCTCTCTCTCTCTCTCGACTCAGGCCTTGGAGGATCGAATGGTGATGGACGAATTCTTGTGGTGAATGCGTCAATTGTAAAGTATGAATGGGTCACGAATCTGATTAGCTAGGTATAGGATAGTTAGTCAAGACCAGCCTTACCCCTCCCCCTCTCTAGGCCACGTGCCACAATTTGTATTTTTACAAATAAATCTTGAGGCGAGGTAAAACTTTCTCTTTTTCACTTAGGCCAATATGTGACATCTCACAGATACAGCGTTTCCCATATTCTGGGAACACGCTAAAGACAATAAACGTACGTACGGACACTCAACACACACACATAACTTCTCCATACAAACACTATGTAACTTTTCATGTCTTCGTGTATTAATATATTTGTTTACCCATAATATAAATTTGTTTACCCATGTATATCGGTCTTGTTTGTTTTTCTTTGTCTTCTTTGGACTTAATATAATGTCCGACATTCTCATGTAGGTGGACCGGCCAGCAGGAAAGTTTAACCTTCTGATATCTCTTCACATTTCACCCCGCACGGTCCGCTACACACATCCTCACATATGTTAGATTAAGTGT
Organism: Acanthosepion esculentum; assembly: GCA_964036315.1. Classification (NCBI taxonomy): domain Eukaryota; kingdom Metazoa; phylum Mollusca; class Cephalopoda; order Sepiida; family Sepiidae; genus Acanthosepion; species Acanthosepion esculentum. Next base: position 94,427,779 of record OZ038476.1, read on the forward strand.
ATACATAATAAACGAATGTGATTTATAAAATGTTAAATGTTCACTGATTGGGTAGATCCAGCCAAACAAACTTTGTCTAATCTATCAATATGAAAACATTTGACATGTAATCTACCACGTCTAATGGGAGGCAACTTATGCATAACTAACCATTTTCGCATGTAATTCAACCTAAATGTAAATATTTGTTGAATATATATTACCTTTGTTTCGTGTCACAAATTGAATGCGTTGTTCAAATTTCTTCTCATTTCTTGTCTAAGGTCAAGAGTTTTTGATCTTCATAAATTAAATAATAGGGAAAGAGGTTTTATTTATAAAGTACATCTGGAGGTGGCCTTGAGCCAGCTTTATCTCTAGAGAGAGAAATAAACCAAATATGTTCTGCGCTCCTACATTTGGTGACCCGACGTGTCGATCACAGGTTGATCGATGTGAATGATTGAAAATTCGTCTTGAAACAAGAAATGACTCAGCTATTTCGTAACCGTATTGCATATGAAGACGTCCACAGAACTTCACTTAACCAAATTCAAATCCAGCCAGCAAACTAGTTTAAATTCGGCTTACAGCTTTGAGAATCGCCTGCAAAAATCATCTAACTCTGGTGTTGATTCAGAATTGTCCCATTTTCAGCAACTGATCTCTTCTTTCTGCCTAATAATCGAACCAGACTTCAGCCAGGTCATCTAAGAAGTGGCAAAAAATCGACACCTTCGTTAACAGTCTTAAGACAACTTGCTTCTATTACTATTCATACGTCTACGTCGCCTGTTAAGAAAAATGAATATGTGACAAAGTTTCGAAGCGACAACAAAACAAGAAAAAGTAATGCAAAACCTTAGAAGAAATTGTGGTCTCGTCCGTTTACCTTATCACCCCTAGCAACAGGAACATTCCATTTTACACGCCTACGTGAATCAACTTAACCAATCAAAAACCTTATTGTGCTAAGCAGCAAATTCTATTGGCTCGCAACGTGATAATTCAAAAACTTCACACGAGGAAGTTAAATTGCGCCAAAACTTACTTGAGCCGATTCTGACATCTAAAACCTTATATAAGGAAGATTTCCAACTGACCAAATCAGTCAGTCCAGCGAACACAGAGAAGCGCTAATCTTATCCACGTAACTTGCGATTATAATTTTCCCGCGCAAAAAAACACAACTGACTCACCCACAAACTCGACTCGAAGATTACTCTGTGAATACAAAGAACTTAAAACTTGCAAGACTTTACTTATCTAAAGTGAATTATTAACACTCACTACAATTTAAGTAAATACTATTATCGAACATATTACATACCTACGGTTAAGGGTAGACTACTTCTGATGACTCAATTCTAAACATTACAAAAACAATATGGGCATAAATAACGCTGTTTAAACACTAATTACGATTTCTTATAGACTGTAATACAAATACACCAAGACACCAAAAAGCAAACAAAATCTTCGTCCACTAACAAACATAAGACATATAATACCTTGCAATAACATTTTGTAAATAATATTTGAATTTTATATAAAATTTGTTTGTTTGAATTGCATAAATGTTTGCCTTGTTTTATATTGCGAATTATTTATTGTTGTGGATGCATGAAAAGATCACGCAACCTGACGAAAAATCCTTCTGATATATTCTAACACTCAAGCAAAAATCTTAGTTCATTCTGCGCATCCCCAACAAAATTGGTAAACATCGACATGCGAGATTAAATTGGAGGCCGCCAATGTTCTAAAAAGGGGTCTACCCCAAGAAATTGCTAACCCGACGTTTCAAACACTATGACATTCAACATGTTTTCTCTGCAAACCCAACGAAACGGGGGATCCACCACATACGAAACCAACGGGAGCTACCCAACAAATTGATGATCTCAACGCGCGAAAAGAAAAGTAAGCTAACACGTGTCTTCGCACCAACAGATTGATGAAAAATTTCTACAAGCGATTCACAAAGTTCTCAGTAAACTAGAACTACTAATCGCCTGAGAAACCACACCAATACCAGTAACGCAGCGCAGTCCTGTCAAAGACTGATCGATGAAGTTCTACGTGGAATGCCCTATGCGTATGCTTATATTGACGACGTGCTGATGGCAAGTAAAACACACGAAGAACATCGTGAGCATTTACATGCGATTTTCCGAAGGTTACAGCATTACGGATTAAAAATTAACATTGATAAATGTGTTTTCGCAGTCCCGAATTATACTTTTCTCGGACATGTTTTAGACCAACATGGATTGACTCCACTTGATCAGAAAATTACTGCGATAGCGAATTATCCTCCACCTTCTACGCTAAAACAATTACAAATATTCTTGGGAATGATAAACTATTACCGACAGTTTATCCCGAATTGCGCAGCGATACTATTACCACTAACAAATATTTTATCCCAGCATAAAAAGAAAAATTCGCAGATATCTCTATCCCGAGACGAACTTAATTCTTTTCAAAAAGCGAAAGATGCACTTAAGAACTGTGCTAAATTGACATATATCACTTCATCAGAGGATACTAAACTCACCTTGACTACGGATGCATCAGCCGATACAATTGGTGCAGTGTTACACGAAATTACGAATGGCAACGAGACACCTTTGTCGTTTTTCTCACTTAAATTGAACTCTGCTCAGATGAAGTACAGTACCTTTTCTAGGGAATTACTTGCCGTTTACCTGGCGATACGGCATTATAGACACATCCTAGAAGGTCGAGACTTTACTATTTTCACCGATCACAAGCCGCTGACTTACGCACTACACGCGAAGTCTGACAAACTCAATCCCCGAGACATCCGTTACCTTGACTACATCAGTCAATTCACGTCGGACATCTGATTCTTAAAAGGACAGAACAGTACTGTTGCTGACGCGTTGTCCAGACCTACACTCGATGTGATACAATCACCTTCACTCGATTTTGACATGTTAGCTGAAGAACAGTTAGGTGACGAGACATTTACTTCAGTTCAATCAGATACTTCTTTAAAGCTGGGAAAGCGTCCACTTCCGTTCACCAACAAGTTCGTTTATTGTGACGTAACAACAGGCAATCCTCGCCCTTACCTCCCACCGTCGATGAGGAGAACAATTTTTAACCATTTCCATTCGCCAGCTCACCCAGGCGCGAAGGCTACGCTGCGGACCATATCTGACCGATTTGTCTGGCCCGGTATGGCTACCGACGTGAAACAGTGGTCCCGCACGTGCCAGCGTTGCTAGGCAACAAAAATAAGTCGACAGACAAGAGCACCACCATCAATCTTTACGGCCCCTGAAGGTCGTTTCACACATATTCACGTCGACCTGATGGGTCCTCTTGACCAAGTTAATGGATGCGAATACATTTTGACTATTCTAGATCGCTTCACGCTATGGCTTGTGGCTGTACCACTATCAACGACAACAGCAGAAGTGCCATCTTCAATAATTGGATCTCTATTTTCGGGTGCCCTACGGTTATTACGACCGACAGAGGCCCACAATTGCAATCTACGTTATTTACCGAATTTGTCAACCTGCTTGGTATGAAGCACATTTCTACCACGGCATATCATCCCTGCAGTAACGGATTGGTAGAACGATTCCATCTACAGCTCAAGTACGCATTAACAGCGTCTACCTGTGGTCGTACCTGTGTAGACAAGCTACCATTTGTGATGCTTGCGCTGAAAAACACAGTCAAGCTAGATTTAAAATGCACTAACGCAGAATTAGTGTTCGGAAAACCATCGACTCTTCCAGGGCAAATCTTTCATAACGTTACAGATACTGCCCCTTCTAGTTATTTTGTGTCTGATTTGAAAAGAAAAATGACGGAAATTATTCATACGCCCACGAGGCCATACAAGAAACTGTATTATATACCAGCGAACTTGCATTCCACAGACTGTTTTCTTGCGTCGTGACGCAGTTCGAAAACCACTGACGCCAAATTACACCGGTCCTCACTTAGTGATCTCCAGATCGCCCAAGTATTTCGTAATTGATATTGCCGACAGGAAAAATACTGTCAGTGTTGACAGATTGAAACCTGCATACATACAAAGTAATGACATCATTCCAGCACCGCAAAATTCGAAAGTACCAGAGGAACCGAGAACACAAACGCCTGCTACGGACATTTCTCCGTCAAAACAGCGTACCCGCACGAAGTCAGGGAGACACGTTCATTGGTCAGCGAAATTTCGCACTTACATAACATGGCCATTTATCTGGATGGGGGGGGGGGTGAATGTGGACTCGTCCATTTACCTTATCACCCATTTTACACGCCTACGTGAATCAACTTAACCAACGTGATAATTCAAAAACTTCACGTGAGGAAGTTAAATTGCACCAAAACTTACTTGAGCCGATTCTGACATCTAAAAGCTTATATAAGGAATATTTCCAACTGACCAAATCAGTCAGTCCAGCAAACATTGTTGACCTTTACTGACTCCGTTGTTTTTTTCTACCCAATTTTTTGGAAATTACCCTGATTGTGTTAGAAGTGTATTTCTGTTAAGTGTGACTTTATTACTGACTTTTATTCTTTACGACTGTTTTGAAAAATTTTGATTTTTTCTTTTCCTTTTTTTCCTCCTCATTTTTTAATTTTACCCCCTTATTTTTCCTCTTTTTTCTTTTTATTCCAGTTTTTTTCCTTTTAGTTCTCTTTTTCCTTAATTTCACTTTTAATTATACCTTCGTTTTTCTTTTGTTTGTAACACCTGTCCGTTTTTCGCTTTATTTATTTTTTTTTTTTTGCCTACCCGTTAATTCTGTATTTCTTTCCTTTTAATATCCTTTAAGTTTTTCGTGTTTTGTTTGTCGTTTTCTATTTTTTTATTGTCTATTTATTCCTTAATGACCCTTGTTCTGTCTTTTTGTCCATTTTATTCTGTTTTAACCTTTGTATTGTCTATTTTCTTTTGTTTATTTGTTTTGGCGTCAGGCATTTTGTTTTTGTAACTAGCTCCGTCTGTTTTTGTAAGTTTCGTATTTTCTTTGTTGTTTACTTGTCTAGCGTTTTCATTATTTCTTTTCGTGTTTTCTTTTTTTTAAAATTCATTATTTCGCCGTTAGGCAAACTTTGTTCTTTCATTTTTGTACGTGTTAATTTTTTTTTTTTTCGTAAGGTGAACCTTGTTTTATTTTTTCTCGTTTGTCATGTGATTTTTGTATTCATCTGTTCTTTGTTTTTGTAATTAATTTTTTTTTTTTTGCTGTCTCGCTTTCGAGTGAGCTTTGTGATTTATTTGTCTGTTAACTGCTGTTTAAATTTCCTTTTTTAGTTTCGACTATAAGACGGAACTTGTTAACTATCCACCAAACCCCTTTTCCCCTCCCCTTCCAGTTAAAAAATGGATAAGAAATAAAAAAAAGTACCTTTTTTTAATCTTAAAAAAAAAAAAATGGCTTCATTCAGAACTGTGAGGAAGCATTTATTTAACCCTAAAAAAGACCCGCCTGATAAAAATAACACAGACGAATATCCAACCTTACCGACAATTCCTACAAATGAAGAAATTGTAGAAGTGCTCAAAAAGCCCTCCAAATCTACGAAGGCCCAAAAGAGCCAAATTATAGATGAAATAAAAGACAACTCAAGTACTAATGCAGAGGCCGGGGAATCGTCCTCTTGTTGGAAGTCTCCTCCGAAATGCATTATCGATATTGCGGAGTTCTTAGAGCGTGCCAAGAGTTACGCACACCTTGTGGTGAAAGGTGGGTTCTTGGTAGATCCAATTGAACTTAAGACGATAAAAAAAATAGTGTCAGTTTTTGTCGTCGATAAGCGTTCGCGCAAAATTTGTCGTTCGACGAAAGACGAAAGACACAGTGTTAAAATCACTGGAGTTCCTGGGATTTAAGCCACTCCGTATCGTTAAGCGCAAGGGCTTTTTCATGTGGGACATGCTGCTACCCACGGCCGAAGACTGCATAAGAGCCGCAAATAGGGATTTAATAACGAAAGATCTGATCCTTCGTACAGAGTACGAGGGCCTGTATTTGAGGTCCCTCCTTAGGTTATCGGAGAGCACCTGGCGGCTTTCTTGGCCCAATACGGCGAGATTTTGGGTGCTTCTTGTGATAGTCTGACCGGGGGATGGAGTTTCGATATCATGCTCGATCATAAGGCCTTCGGCTCTATTCCCAACTGTCTTGACGTTGGTGGCCTGAAGCTGCCGGTCATTGTGACCGGCCATAAACCAGTTTGTTGGAAGTGCGAAAAGGCTGGTCCAGAGAAGAAGGCCTCTGGGAGTCAGGCCCCAATCAACCAAACTCCCCTTCTGAGCGACTCTTTAAAAACCGTCACGCATGCCGGCTACCGGGACCGGAGTGGTTGTACCCCCGGTTGGGTCATCACCAAAGCCCCCATTCCCCGAAGAACCTTCTTCCACTGCAAGTGTGGTTGAGGAGAGGGAAGAGGGGGAATGGCAGGTAGTTGGCAAGGTCAGAGGGAAGCGTCAGTCAGCGGGTCCTCAGTCCCCGGAAGCCCCTAGGACTAAAGACACGTACAGCCCCACTCCCTCTGACAACAGTAAGGGCGACGCCCCGGCCTCCATTTCGACCATGCAAGAATTACAAAAACGTTATGACCCCGGTTTTGAGAAAACGGAAAAAATTAAGGACCTAAAGAATAAATTAGACCAATAACGAAAACGAAAAACCTCTCCATCAAAGAACTGTCTTCTTCCTAAAAGCACTACACAGTCTCCTCAGCCCCATACATTCCGTCAACCAAAGTCCTCCTCTACAAAGAAGGCCACTCCCTCCACATCCTCCGACCAACCATCTTATCCCTGTCCCTCAACCCCTCTTTGTAGAGAGAAGTCATCTCCTGCCTCTCCTTCCACTTCTTCTGCCCACTCCCAAATCCCTCTCAGTAGAGACCTCAGCCCTTTTAGACAATCATATACTCCCCGCCACACCCCCAATCCTTCTCCCATTAAATCATCACAAATGCCACCTCCACTAAACAAAAGGCTCAGAAGCCCCACGCAGGATTCAACTGAAAAAAAAACCCAAAGCATATTTATAATCCGAGGACAGACGTGTGTAAAATATCCCCGTTGCAAGTGGAAAAAGCCAGAGACTATGGCAACAGAATAAAAACATTTAAAATATCTGTTGTCTATTAAACAATTTGGGGATAAAGACATTGAAGAACCCCATAATTTCCCAAACGCCCAAAGAGTGTTAACTGTTATAAGATCAGAAATAGGGGGGAAAAATCTGGTCAATGCTGGACGAAGCAATTTCTTCGTTCAAAATTAACCCGCCCATTGCTATCGTACAAAACGATAAATTGAGAAAAATGAGGGTCCCGGTTTTTGTTCACCCCTCCCTTTATAGAGCACTAAAACTGACTTTCCCCTGGGATATCGGCGGGGTCCTCCAAGACGATACCATCAAGACTGAGATGGGCCATGGGTCTATGGGGGATGCTGTCGGTATCCTTACCCCGGCTATGTTCAATTAAGGAAAGCAACCCTAATCAGTCTTCACTATGGCTCTCTGGTTAGCAAGTATAAATGTGCGGAGCCTGAGGTCCGAGTCTCGCATGGCGAGGCTCTCGTGACCTTCAGCGCCTCGGGGTGAATGTTTGTTGTGTGCAAGAGACCCGGTTTTCTTCTCATAACCGTGAGGACATACTGTCTAAGGGGTTCTCCCTTTATTCAGCTTGTTTTGATGGTCGTTCGAGGGGTATCTCTTGGCTAGTGAGCAAGTCTTTGAAGGCTGCATGTACTCTTGTCTTCACAGATACGGCGAGCAGGCTTTGCGTGCTGGATGTTACCATAAAGGATAAGGCTCTACGACTCATTGGGGTTTATGCGCCCAGTAACCATTCTGAGCGACCTGCTTTGTTTCGGCAGATCGGGCTGTTTTTGACGACATCTCGTCGGGTAGTTTTCGCGGGAGATTGGAATGCCGTCTTGAGCCCGATATAGATCGTATAGGGCAAAAACCGGGTACTAACAATCCTGATGTTAAATCCATTTTCGCGAGGTTGATCTTGTCGATAAGTACCGGAATGAGCACCCTCGGGAGGTAGCATGGACTTGGACAATAGTGGCAACTCGACTCTTGGGATGCTTGCGAGTTACCTCGACCGAGTTTTAGTTAGAAGAGTCGATGTAGGGCTCTTAGGGTGTCCAAGCTTCCATTATATAGTTTATACAGATCATAGGCTTGTCCGGGTCCGTGTAAACTGAGATAAGCCTAAGGTTTGGTTGGCTGGGTACTGGAAATTAAACTGCTCACTTTTTGGTGAGCAGGATTTCCGGGACCAGTTGTTACTAATGATACAGAGGGAATTGACGGGGGCGGTTTTAGGGAACGCCTGGTGGGATAAATTAAAATCCAAAATTAGAACGTTTGCTGCCGATTTTAGTCGTCGGCTCAATCTAGATAGATTAGCGGCGCAACGGCTTTAGAAGAAAAAGTTGATTGGGCAGTGAAATCCCGTGATTATAGGGAAATAGCTAAGACAGAGTTGTCCTCCTTGCTTATCAAGAAGGATCAAGCTCTGGTAGTTAGGGCTAGGTTAAAAAGAATGTCCTCTGAGACGACGAATATAGCCGCTGAATTGCGTGCAGAGGAAAACCGGAGCGCGTCTCGGCGACATATCGCGTGCGTCACATTGCCGGATAATCGGACCGTGACTACAAACGCGGGCATATGCGAGGCTTTTCGAGATTATTTTCAGGATCTTTTCACCGGGGGGGGGGGGTCTGTGCCCTGCTCGGTTCAACGCCTATTTGGCCGACTTTCCCTGCCTCGAGGCAGCTGAAGCGGCTGGGTGCGAGGGTCCCATCACAGAGTCGGAAATCTGGGAAGCGCTGAAGCAGGTTGGCCTGGATAAATCTCCGGGACTAGATGGTCTTCCCTACGAAGTTTACTTGAGGCAGTCGTCTGTTTTTGTTCCTTTGCTGGAAGTGATCTGGACGATGCAGGAGTCTATACCCCAACGCTTCACCAGGGGTGTGATCAAATTGCTGCGTAAGGACAGGAACGGTGAGGATGGGATAAATAACTTTCGCCCTTTGACTATGTTAAAGATTTTGGAGAAGATCTTAGTCAACCGTTTGCAGCTTGTCCTGTCTAGTCTGATTGGCTCCGAACAGACTTGTGCTGTGAAGGGCAGGACTATTCAGGATAACCTACATATGATACGCTTGATCTTAGAACAAGTCGACAGTTTAGAATCAGTCCAAGGCCTTCGATAGGGTTGACCATCGCTTTCTGGAGGCTGTCCTTTCGGCAGCCGGTTTCGGAGCCGACTTTCGCTCCTGGATCCGACTTTTGTATGCGACCCCCGGTGCGCTGGTGGAGGTGAATGGGGTAAGATTGAAGTCTTTCGTATTCCTTCGCAAGTTAAAGGCGAATCCGGTCCTGCGCGGAATTTCCTTGCCTGAGGCTACCACCTCAGCCAGGTATTCTGCCTATGCTGATGACGTTTCGGTTCTTGTGTCTAGCAGAGCTGAGATTGACGAAGTCAGCAAAGAAATCAGTGGGTATGAGATGGTGACAGGGGCCAAGATCAACTGCGATAAGTCTGTTGGCTTGCGGTTGGGTGCGTGGAAGGGAGTTTCTCTTCCCGGACCTTTCCTCTGGACGGATGGGCCGATCAAGACACTCGGCGTCTGGTTCCTTCCTGATCTCCAGTTGGAAATGAATTTGTCGGAGGTATTAGGGAAGGCCGAGATCGCGGTTAATCTGTGGTCTCGGAGGAGGCTTTCCTTGAAGGGGAGGGCGGAAGTATGTGTTTCACACATCTACCCGATTCTCCTTTACCGACTCTCTGTACTTCTACTACGGGAGTAGAAGTACAGAGAGTCGGTACCAGACTAATATTATTAGTAAGGCTCTTGTTCTCTTTCTTGTGGAGAGACAAAGCCGCTATGGTATCTCGCGAGATCTGTTGCCTCCATCCCTCTGAGGGCGGTCTGGGTATGCCTAGCATTGAGATTCGCATCAACTTTCTAGACCGAATGTGTCGCGGATCAGATGAGGAGGGCGCCTTCTAGAAGGAAGACGTCCGTAAACATTTCCCATCCCTGAAAGCGTGATCTCGGCCCCGGGTTTTTCCAAGGCCTTGATCACGCTTTCTCGGTCTTTAGGCTAAGATCACGGTGTAGTATCTGTTCGCAGATTACTCGCTGGACGATCGCCTTTAGGCTGGGATTGCACACTGATACAGGCCGGTCGCAGGGATTCGTCCCTGCGCTGGTAGTATCGCGGCTAAGTCTAGCTATGACCAGCATTGACCAGCTCTGACCAGCATGGACAAGCTAAGACCAGCTAAGACTATCTAAGACCAGCTTGGACAAGCTATGACCAGCAAAGACCAGCGACCTGAGTGGAAACACTCGGGTCAACCCCCCCTCCTTTCCCACGTTAAACCTCGATCTTGTGTCACAACCTGACTGTGTGGGAGGTCAAGTAAATCAACATCCCTGAGAAGTGTGCACTCGTGCCGGGAGGAGGCCGGTCGTTCACCCAGAGCCGAATGCTCCTTCTACCGCGAATGTCGTCATGCTCTGAAACGCCTCTCACAGGCGTCGGATGGCCTCTCCAGCGTCCAGGCGTTGTCTCGTAGGGCATTGTATCAAGTGTTAGTCAGGGGGGCCGTTCAGGATGATCTGATTGACGAGCTCAGTCTTACGAAGCAGGAGGCTCGCTCGATATGGCCTTGGGCGCCTGGGTTGAAATGCCTCAATAATGATGAGGCATCACTCACCTGGTTGGTGATTCGTGCGGCCCTTTGGGTCGCCAAGAGACTTTGTTCAGCAGGCTTGGAGAAATATCCAAACTTCCGTCGCTGTACTGGAGAGGTCAAGACCATTGGTCACGCCTTCTTTCATTGCAAGGCGGTAATGCCGTTGTGCAAGTTTGTTGAAGGCCTCATGGTTCGCATGCTGCAGGGAAAGTTCTTTGTCCTTGAGGCCAGTTCTGTTTGTAGCAATGTGGTGCCGCAGATGACGAAGGCTGAACATTATGTGTTCTGTTGCTTACTAGGTGTTATGAGAGTCGTGATTTGGACGACGCGTCAGAAGGAATTCTATGAGGGCGAGAAGTTCACTTCTTCCCAACTGATCTTGTTCTTTAAGCATCAGCTTAAAGTCAAGATTAGGACGGAAAGGCGGCGGCTCACCTCATCAGAATTTGGCAAATGGTGGGTGAATCTTGTGCGTATGTGTCGAGTAAAAGGTGCTGACCTGGAGTGGCATTTTGATGCCGGTTACGCATCAGGATATTTTTTTCCTGGGTTGAACTTTGTCGACCCATCCCTGAAGTTAGGCTAGAGTAGGTTTTTTGATTGTTTAGTTTTTCTTTTCTTTTCCAGTAAACTTAGCTAGAGTGTGTTTTTCTCATTGGCCCCTTTCGTTTCTGTCCCCCATTTATTTTTTTCCTTTAGTTTAACTCCCCATCCCCCCTCGGTAGGTGGTCAGTGATTTCAGTTCTCTAGTGGATGCGGGGCGCCTTTCGTTTCGCGTGCGTGTTTTCGTATTTGTTGTTGTGTCTGAATGAGTGCATGTCTGTGTGAGTGTTTGGGATGGATGAATGTTTTCTCTATTTTTTAAAGTCCCGCACCGATTTCGTCTAGTTAACTGATTTTTCTGCCACATTTAAGGTTTGTGGGTTTTTTTATTACTAACGTGATTTTGTTTATTTTCTTGTAAATAATTTTAAGTCATATTGTATATAATCATTGTGGTTCTTTTAAGTTGTTATTTTTATTCCCCCCCCCCACAGACATTATTTGTACATATGGGGCTAATTAGGATTTTCATTGAGACAATGAGATATTTTGGTGGGTGTAGTAAGAAAGGTAAGTATGAATGTGTTGTTTTGGTGGTAGGAATATTGTTTGGCATGCTTGGGTCAGTGGTTGTGGCTAGCTAAGTTTAAAATTAAGACAATTGATGACCGTCCTTTTCCCCACCTCCTCATTTGGCCTTTAGCCACATTTGTTGTAATTACAGCAATAAATATTGTCAGTCCAGCGAACACAGAGAAGCGCTAATCTAATCCACGTAACTTGCGATTATAATTTTCCCGCGCGAAAAACCACAACTGACTCACCCACAAACTCGCCCCTACACTCTTATACTTATACACACATACACATATAACAACAACATTTAACAATATTTCTTTATTTTATTTTATTAATATTTAAAATGTATATAGTATCATATCGACACATTTAATTTTTACTCCGACATCCAACAAAAAAAAAACGTTTTTTATGTGTTTAGGGCGCATTGGGTAGAAGTAGTACCTTTGTTCGGATTGCTATGAGTTTGGATTTGTTATCAGAAGGTTTTCATATTAAGATGGTTAGTTTACGGGCATTTTCACCATATTAATCCACAACAATAGAATAGACATTCAAAACGAATCAATCACAAGGCAATTGAATAAGAAACAACGGTAATTAAGGTTTCAATAATAAAAAAAAACAACAGGCATTTATGTACAATTAATATACAATTAGAAAACTTGTGGTTTGATAATGCAAGAATTGACCATGTATAAATTGGGTGTCTTACTGATTTACAGTTCAAAATTGTTCATGTGTTAAAGAACTGGTCAAATAGAGTAAAATGGAAAATATTACTTATACAAAAATTTGTGTAGTTTGTGTGCGTGAGTAAAGTAGAGTATAAATGTCTTAATTTTCTAGAGTTTTTTTTACCTTGGATTGTTCTGTGTTTATCTTTTGTTAAATACAATTTCTATCTTAGTAGTGTGTAAGAACACTTTTCTTAGAAAGTTGTGAGTGAATTTTGAGAGAATAATGTTGGTGTTTGAGTCAGCAGTTGACGCGCGAAAAGTTTCTTAAGTCAAAATAGTGACACGCGTGGATTCGTGTGGTATCTCTCTGAAGCTAAGTGACTGGGGAATTGAGTCGAAATGGTCCTTTTTATTTGTTTTGGGAATCCAAAGTAGGCTCCATGGAAAATAGGTTTTCGACAATTGTTACACATTTTGGTGTCGTCTCGGCCAATAAAAAGTCGAGATTTGCAATGTGTGGTGTTGATTGGTTAAAACTGATTTTGATGGAAGAGTGTATTTTATCACGGGGTGAGTAGAAAATATGGACGATTCTATCACCTTTGTTGCTTATCTACTGTACCTTGTTTTTAAGGGTAACGGGCAGCACTGGTCTTCACCCATCCTCTAAATCTCTCACGTATATATATATAGTTCAGAAAAGTGTGGATGGCTTTGCACAAGCCTTCACCACTTTAATCAAATCACCTGTGTGGGTTTTCTAGCTTTTTACCTTAATTCATTATTTTCCACACAGTTCACTTGCAAAGTCCGCTGGCGAGAGAGTAAAGGCGACGGGGTCTGGAAAGGATATTACTGGAAGGCTCTAGCTGGAACTCTACACAGTGGCAGACCGATGGGTGATGTCCGTTCTTTCACAAACCCATGAGCATGTTGTGATGTCCGTGTCCTCCATCGGTGACAATGCTGCCCTATTTAGGATTGCACTAAATTCCCTATTATGGTGAGGAGGCGATAAAAAGAGCCCTAAACATTGCTTGCTCGCAGAGTGAATAGGGGGCCCACTGCAGCTGTCTGATTATCCAATAAAGCAGTTGAAACAGCAAAGAATATCAGAATAAATATGAGAAGAATTTCCATTTTGGATCCTGGAATTTTCGCACTCTTCAAGACAATGATTCTGCACCAGAGCGTAAAACAGCTCTTGTTTCTCTCGAGTTAAAGAAATATAACATCGACATAGCGGTCATTAGTGAAACACGTCTGGCTGGTAATTCTCAGCTTAGGGAAGATAAAGGCGGATACGTATTTTTATGGGCTGGCAAGACTGAGAAAGAGCCACGCCAGTCTGGTGTTGGCTTTGCCATCAAGTCAGACCTTGCTAGCTCACTGCCTTCCTTACCTAAAGGTGTATCTGATCGCATAATGGAATTAACCCACAATCTGGAGTGCAACATCCGTGTGACGATGGTTAGCTGCTACGCGCTAACCTTAGGTAGTTCAGATGAAGAAAAGGATGATTTTTACAGTCTTCTTCGGGATGCCATCTCCAAAGTCCAACATAAGGATAAATTAGTCCTTACAGGTGATTTCAATGCTCGTGTTGGCAATGATTATCATTCTTTGAAGGGCGTTTTAGGTCACCATGGTATTGGTCATGTGAATTCTAATGGATTAGGCCATCTCAATATCTGCAAGGAATTTGACCTTCTACCAGCAACCCAACTGTCGTAAGACCACGTGGATGCATCCTCGTTCGAAAGACTGGCATCTGATCGACTACATCAACCCCAAAAGACGGGACATAAAAGATTTTAAGATAACGCGTTCATTCCGCACAACGTGCTGTCAGATCACGCTCTACTTCGAAGTAAAGCCACACTGCATCTGCAAAAGCGAAGGATTGTAAAATCTACAGTGCCCAAGCGCATTAACATACTGCCTCTTTAATCGACTGAAACGAAAATTGAGCTCTCTGACAAACATGATGCTGCACTTGATTCTGTAAATATTACCAATGATATCGAATCATCTCGGAAGGCTCTGCATGATGCAACATATTCTACATCCTTGGAGGTTCTCGGCCTGCCACATTGTAAACATCAAGACTGGTGTGATGACAATAATACAGAAGTTCAGCAGCTTATAGATCAATTGCACTCTTCTCATAAAGCATGGATTGAGGACAAGAATTTGTCCGATAAGAAGATCGCTTACAAGAAGTGTAAAAGTCAGGTTCAACGAGTTCTCAGAGCCATGAAAGAGCGTTGGTGGTCTGAAAAGGCCACTGAACTCCAAGAAGCTTCAGATAGAAAGGATCTAAAGGCTTTCTATGCTGGTCTCAAGAGTATTTTCGGTCCTCAGAAAAATGGTGTTGTTCCTATCTCCACAGCAGATGGTGAAACTCAGACATTTTAAATCGCTGGAAATAAATTTCGAAACTGTGTTAAACACCACTTCGATTACTGATGAGGAAGCCATCACATCAATTGAGCAAAATCCTGAAATTGCGGAGTTGTCTTTTGAACCTACTTATCAAGAGGTAATTGACTCCATCAAGCAAATCTCACCTGGAAAATCACCTGTTCCTAAGGTTCCTATTCCACCCGAAGTGTATAAGCATGGTGGCCAAAAGTTGGTAAAAAAGTTACATCTCTTTTTTGTGGAGATATGGAAGACAGGCTGTGTCCCACAGGATTATAAAGACGCCTCTAGCAAACACCTCTACAAAAACAAGGGTTCTAGGTGTGTCTGTGATAATCATCGGGGGATATCACTACTTTCAATTGCAAGCAAAATCCTTTCTTCTCGGTGATGCTGAAATATGCATTTGCAGACACAGAGAGTGGCGTCAAGTTTCAGTTTCGAACAACTGGTGGTCTCTTTAATCATCAGCGCTTCAAAGCCAAGACCCACCTTCGTACGCAAATTATTCGTGATTTCTTGTTTGTTGGTGCTGCTGCTCTTGTAGCGACATCCTTTGAGGAGGCCCAACATCTAATAAATCGTTTCTCTGCTGCATGTAAAGTATTTGGTCTTACACTTAGCATAAAGAAAACTGAAGTAGTGCATCAACCTTGTCCTACTCCGAAGCAATTCTGTGGTGAGAAACAAGAACCACAAGTCTACAAATTTCCAGAGATACCATTGAAAGTAAAAGACAAAGTCCTGAACTATGTAAAATCTTTCACCTATCTTGGTAGCAAAGTCAACTACAGTGGAACTTTAAATGATGAAATCATGCATCAGATTGTTAAGGCTACCAGTACTTTCGGCAAACTTCGCCATCGCTTGTGGAATGAGCGGGGTATTCGACTGGATACGAAAATTCGGGTTTACAGAGCTGTTGTACTTGCCATCCTTTTGTAAGGCTCAGTCGTGGACTTCATACAGATACCATATACGCCAGCTAGATGTTTTCCATAAAGGCTGTCAGCCAGCAATCTGTGGAGTTAACCTTCAAGATAGGACATCTAATGTAGACCTGTTTAACAGGTGTAATATTGGAGGAATTGAGACTTTTCTCATACAGTCTCAGTTACGGTGGACTGGTCATGTCTTGTGAATGTCTGATTACAGGATACCCAAGATCCTAATGTACAGCCAGTTAGATCAGAGCTACAGGAATGTAGGACGCCCATGGCTAAGATACAAAGACATGCTGAAAAGTAACTTGTCAGCAGTCAATATACCACATAACACCCTTGAGCGCTTAGCCTTGGAGCGGGTAGAAGGGAGATCAACGTGTTTTAGTGGACTCAGCAGTTTTCAATCTGCTAGTCTGAATCATCTTCAAGAAGCGAGAGAAAGATCTAAAAGGTCAGCCAATCTAACAGTGATCTATGTGGCCTCCTTTGTAAATCACTAGCGGGTCTTAAATGCCACTTAAGATTATCACACAAAATTTCATAACTGTATCAACTAAGCTGTCAGATCCTCATATGTCGAAACCAACAGGTGAGTCCATTATTATACATATATATATATATATATATATATATATATATATATATATATATATATATATATATATATGAAGACATATAATTTTAAGGTGTGCTATATTTATGGGATAAAGTGCTCAATATCAGAGATAGAGCGTATGTAAATATAAATATAAAATTGAACATTGAAGTCAACACTCAGAGGCGACAAACTGTTTCATGCTAGACAATCATCAGGCCGCGAGTGTCTGATTTTTTTATTATATATTTATATATATTTAGTAATCAGAATTTAGTAATCAGAAATATATAATAAAGTGTAAAGGATAAATATACAATGCAATATTTTACTTTTAAACTTTACCATTTAAAGTAGAAGTATCCTCATTAATATAGATATAATGTTTAAATTTGATATAAACATAATATTGGAAAAATGATTGAAATACATCTCAAAGATGGAAACTGGAAATCAATGAAAATGCCAATGTGAAATGATCTGGGATTAATTTCAACTTGGAAATTAAATGTTCATTTAATGTTTCATTAATATTTTATCTTCTAAATTGTTTGATCTTTCTAATCATCATTCATTGTTGAACTTTAGTTTTGATATGTGGAATAATGCTTTCTTTCACATATTCAATGCCGAAGTCAAAGGCCATGAGTTTTATGGACCATCTTAAAATTCTAAAACATGTGACTTTAGGTAACTCCTTTCTGGGATTAAAAATAAAGTTTTATGGTTAGATTTCAACAGAAACTTCCTGCCTAAAAATTGTGCAATGGCGAGCTCTATTTGTGCTCCATACAATAACTAATGCTTCTTTTTCAATGTTTGAATACTTAGTTTTGACTGGCACAGTGGATAAAGGTGTAGGCTAGATCCAGTGACAGGACCCAAAGAGTGTGAGTTCGGTATCCGGTTAAGGCAGTGGAGAACTTGGGGAGGGGAATTAACAGGAGAATAACTGATAACTGACATCCATTAAAACATGGGATATGGAACTAGAACAGTCTACCCTAGTGAGCAAAATAAAAGGTTCAGTTTGACATTCCAACCACCTGAAGAAGGCCGGAGCATACAACAGCCGAAATGTAATAAATATGGCGACAAAGATGAGGACAATAGTCCAAATAATGTAAATAATGTACATAATACCTCATCTCAGAAATGTAGACACTGATATGGCATGCTCAATTGCATCTGTAGTTAATGTCACTTCCAACTGCTTTTTAAAAGTGCTTTCTTTAAATTTTCAAATGCTATATTATGCTATTGAATCCATTTAAATTCACTGTTCTTTTTACATAATTCCACAGTGGGTTCTATTAATTCACTTTATTTTGGCAAATATCAGCTATAAAAATTGGCTAACCCTAAAAGAGATTCCAATTCTTTTTTATTTGTGGGTGTAGAAACCTCCAATATTTTCTTTATCAAATTTTGTAGCAATTTAATACACATTTATTATTGTTTATGGTTATATGATTCCATCTGAATAAACCTATCAGAGAGTTAATCGTAGTAAATTCTTCATCAATTTGTATCTGGTTACATACAGGCAGATTTGTGATCAATTTTGACAAAGTATTTCATTCCCAACAATGCATGAATAGCAGTTTCAATGTTAGGAAAAGGGAAAGTAGCAGAGCATATTTTATGGTTTACATCTATTTTGTAATCCCCATATATCCTTAAAACTCCATCAGGTTTTTGTAAAGCAACAATGGGTGATGACCAATTACTGCCACCAGGGGGGACATGCTCTAAATTTCCACCATTGTTTTTAATTTAGCAACAGCTAAAGGAATATGAATGGGGAGTCTGTGAAATTCAAACTGAGATGGTAACTATTTTCTTTAACTGTTGTATGCTTGCTTTGTACCCTTTTAACATTCTTGTGTCATTTCTTTCTGACTTCACACTGCTGATTGATTTCACTTTATCAACTTTTAAGATGTCTATTCCCATGAGTCCATTTGCATTTCATTAATGTACTGGAATAACTTCAAAGTGCTTATTGATCTCAAAAGTTCCCTCAAAACAACATTTTGATGAAAGAGCCATTGATCTGTCTTAGTTTCAAATAACCTTTCCTTAATTTGTGTTTTCCCTATTCTCACTCATTTGGATTTTGTTTGTGAGAAACTTTGTATTCTTGTCAATAACCAGCTTTTTTTGGTCACCAATTCTTTTTTAATAACATCCAAAATTTCTGAAAATGTTAAATCTTCTAATTTTTTGGGATATACCATGATGATGATCTTTCTAATGGTCTCACATCCTGCTGAAGCCAAAAAGGGATCTGTAATCTTGTTTTCCTCTTCTGCAATTTTATTGTCTTTTAACTTTTTCGTCCTCATGAGGACGGCAAAACAACGAATCCACATTTCTGCAAAATCCAGTTGACCAATAGTGTTAGAGATCCTATCACCAATGCCATATTGTAACAGTCTGTAACAGGAGTATCTGTCTCTCTGTGTTGACTGATGACTGACTTATTTATAGTCATTTGACTTTATGCAAAATAAGGTAAGTCCATTTTGTATATCTCACAACAAGAAAGTAATAATGGCTAAGTGTATCCATCTGCTAGAGTGGGTAGCTAATCCTTTTTACAGACATCTGCTAAGGCACATGTTCAACACCCAAAGAGCCAACCGGTAGTTTATATCACAACTATAATGAGCAGAACTTAGTTACAGTTTCTGGGTGAGGGTGATAGTACATAAGCTGGTATAATCTGTAGTTGAACAAGGCTAGCATGCTTCAAACCCTTGGTTATGATAACATGTAATTTTGTGCTAACATGATAATGGATAGCTTCTAAACAGTTTTGTCTGTCCAGTTTTCACTCACAAGACCCCTGTCAACTTTCTAGCACTTTTCAATGATGTTATGTACTGGAATCATCTATCTAGTTTGCTATGTTGAAGATATGTCTTCAAGCATGATGAGATTTGAACCCAGAACTCATGGTAAGAATGCTAATGTTCTAACCACTCAGCCATGTCCATGACAAGTGTTTAAAGTAAACTAATACTCCTTTTCATAAGTTCATGCAAAACCTATTTTACTAACATGGATGGCATGTAAATGATATACTTGAGGTGACTAATTGCACGAACAAAACAATCCTGACTAAACATCAGAAACATTTGAAACATTTCTTTAAAATTCTTCAAAGATGATGCTAGGAAATGTTGCATTAACCTAATGTATCCATTGATGAGCACATACCCAATAAAATATTGGTTCTCTATGTACCTACAAAACAGTTCTTACCCAATCAGGTCATTTCTACAAAACTTGTAATGGTATCTACTGGAATTTGGATTCAGGAAATTAACAAGTCCCTTGACTGTTATAAGTTATGCGATGGAATGCTCAATGGGATTGCAATCTGGAGGGTAATAGTAATAAATAGCTCTTATGCAATATATCATGTTGTATTGTTTTACAGAAAGATGCCACTACCATTGTAGAATAGTGTTGCCATGAAAGAGTTTACCTGGTATTGTTCAATAATATTGAAGTAAGTGGTATATAACAAAGTACTTTCCATGTGAAGATTGATAGGATCCAATGTTTCCAAGCAGAATGTTGTTCAAACCATCACATTGCCATAACTGGCTTGTTATTTTCCTCACAGTGTTTCCTTGTGCCAAAATTCACCCAGTATAATGATGTACATGTTTCCTGCTATCCTCATTAGTCTGTATCTTTGACTGACACAATATCCAGTCTTGACATTTATAAGCCTTTTGAAGATGCTTCCAATGATGGGCAACTGGTTAGTATCAGTATTCTGATTGGTCTATGTAGCCCCATTCACAACATGAATCAGTACTCTGTTGTGATGCTTTCCTTCCTTCACTTTGATTAAAGGTATCTGTAATTTCTACAACAGTAGCCATTATGTTAGCTCATACCCAACAGGAAACATACATGACTGCCATGAAAACTACTGCCTTTTCATCATCTTAAAGAACTATTTTGTCCTTCATCAGCATGGCTGATAGTAGCCTCCAGGAGAGCAAATCATTGCACCTTCTCGGTTGAACATTTTCCACTGCCATGAAAACTACTGCCTTTTTGTCATCTTAAAGAACTCTTTTGTCCTGCATCAGAATGGCTGATAGTAGCCTCCAAGAGAGCACATCATTGCACCTTCTCATACATCTCATACTGATAAATTTTGTTGCTAGTTGTTGATTTTTCTCTCACTTTAAGTGAACATTTACACTATACTAGCTGTGCAGTTTCAGATCCTTTTTCACTTAATACAAGACTCAAGAGGGGAACTGAATGAGGTGAGTGTTACAGATGTAAGACGAGAAAGATAAGATTATAAGCATATACAGGATAGATAGCTATTGACCCTAGACTTGAAGAGGTTAAGATTGTCATATACAGGGAAGCATCCATGTGAGAGTCTGTTCGACAAAGAAGTGGCTCTTGGGAAGAAGATGTCTGAGTAGATATCTTTCTTACCAATGGAATACACAGGAAATTAATGTGATCCAATACTGGGATGTAGCAAGGTGGGTCTTGACTGTAAAGGTCTGAACTAGTTGTACTAAAGAATGGAGCTTATCTGAAGATTTACTATAGGAGTAATTATAATTCTGTGGGAAAGAGGATGCAAGGTAGAAAATATGTCATCCCCCACAAGGTTGTTTGAATGATGTTGAATTCTTCAAGGCTGGATTGGGCAGCTCCAGCTCAGATATAACAGCAATACAACATTTTTGGTCTCATTTGATTCTTGTGTAGATGTATGGTAGAAGGAGTCAGCTACAAGGACCAACAGTTTTCCTAGTATCTTTAATGCTCTGACCAATTCTTCTGATCTGGCTATAACAGCCTGCCGTTCATCAAAGTTATTTAAATCTTCTTCTTGTACATAACTGCAGCATTTAATGCATCAGAATAAAATATTTGAACCAGCTTATATATCTTTGATCCTAGTATGTGCATTTGTTATGAGGTAGTAGATATTTACTGCCTGTCACTGGTTATAATGTTTTGGCTTATCAGTACATTTGCAATTTCTTTGTTTTTCAGGTCCCATGTAAAGATGCCAGAAGCAATCTATAATGCATATTTGCAAAAGGAACCTTTAACAGGAACCAACCTGAAGCTGATGAAATTAAATGACACTGCAATATCAGATATTGTGCAATGGGGAAATATGCTTATCTTTGATTATCTTACAGGCAATTATGACAGGTAAGTCACTGCTTGTATTTGTTTGATGTTTAACTGTTTATCTTTAATGTTACCTTCCCCTTTTTAATTATTTACAGAAACTGGTGTTCATAAATAATCATACATCTAAGTAATGACAACAATTCATGTTGCTTAACTTCAGTGATAACATGAACACCAGAGTTCTCAACATGACTATAAGCTAAGCTTAATCTGGTATAGTAGACAGGCACTTTATGAGACTCAAAACCCCTCTATTAGTAACAGTTGCTAGGCACTTAGAGAGGTTCAAAACCACTCTAATAGTATGTAGTTGAAAAGTTCTACAAGTGGTAAAAATAAAAACAAAATTCTACAGGTCAATAGTTGCAAATCATAGGTCACAAAACTGTCTTTCACACATCGCAACAAACAAGAAAACCGTCTATCCTTTCATTTAAGAGCACTCTGCATATGTAAGTCAGGAAGTTAGTGATTGGTTGAGGTGAAACAAAAATTTGCATGATGTTCTCTATATAAAGCAAGAAGTCATGTGAGCCTTCCTTTTTTCATCGGGAAATGACATGTGTAACATGCTGTCACTTGTTTTGACAAGATAAGACATTACTTTTTTCACCACACTCCACCCTAATCTCACAATCCCAAATATGACAGCTCAGGGAGATTCTTTTGATCCTGGTGCTTCATTGCAATGATATAATCTCCACCTGATGTATTGATGAATTGTTTCTCAGGAAAGTGTCAAGTATATCTGTAACATTAGAAAAAATGGCTTACCTCTATTACGAAAACGGATTTGGACATGTCTTGCATGAAAGGTATCCAAAAAGCTTTATTTATTGTATTTGAAAATGCAATGGTGACACAAAGCAGAAGGAAAAGTGGGGAAGAACTGTTCATCACTATCCTACACCTAGCTAATATGATTCACAACCCATTCATTTTTACACTTGAATCAAACACCACAAGAAATGATACATCGCCATTCAGTCCAACATATACCACAATACTGCATATTCACAAGGATCCTACTAAAGCACCCATGACATAAAAATTTGGTAATATACAAACTGTATTTTTTGGAGGATTTTCTCTTTTTTTTACAAAAATATATAAAAATATGAGTGAGAGATGAACCCAATAATGAAAATAAAGTACAGTAAGACATTCAAACTAAAAATAAAATATGTTAGTAGGAACCTTCCACCAGAAAAAATAAAATTGGTCACTTTATTCTGCCAATAGGCAAAATCAAGCAGATCACTCACTAGAGGCAGGGGAGGGAGAAAAATAAATTACAGAATAAGAACGTCAAAGTCTGATGCAGTCAAGATGAAAAAGGAGAAAAAAACAAATTGAGGAGGTTGGGAATCTTAAAATGGATCATAACAAAAGAGAATGTTGGGAGCAGGCCGTGAACAACAATAACTCATATTAACTAGGTGAACAAAAAGTTTAGCTTAACCAGGGATGAGGTCCATCATTACTCTGTCCCATTGTGCCTATAGGTGACTAAAAAAGAAAATCAAGACTGTCTCAAATGAACTGAGCTTGCTACTTTTACCCACCTTTTGCTGAAATCTGCCAAGATGAAACACTTTCTATCAGATCATATCTTCATCTTTAGCTGATGCTCAAAGAATCCACACAGATTCTGATGAGAATAATGTTCGTTCCCTACATCTGCAATGTCCACACCACCATCCTTGTCATGGCTAGCAGCATTAGAAACTGTTTCACACCAGGGATGGCACATTATCCCCCTTGTATCAATGGACACAAGATGTTTGGGATCAATACGAGCCATCAACTTGCCAACATGATCCCAGAATGAGCAGATATAATGACAGTGGAAAATGGCATGGGTTTCTTCTACACAAACCAGTGACAGTTGGGCATATGAGGGCCAGTGAGGTAAATCACTGCTGGAGCCCAGGACCATAAAGAGAGCAACTTGGTTCCTGACAAGCTGAGCTGCCCACAGAGTGGGTCCGATGTGACCACCTCCACTAGTTCCCGATAAAATTCCCTCTGGGGCCATGAAAGGTCACTAGACTGAGGAGCAGTACACAAGGCCTTTTGACACTCAGTGAAGAATTCAGACTGCTTTCGGGGTTTACAATGGCACTCAATGCTAGAGATAGGAGGAGAGATGTCCTTAACACTCCTCACCCACAGTGAATCTTCTCAGTCAGTTAATGTAAAGTAGTGTTGTTCACAGTAATGAGTAATATACATTCCTGAGTGGCTCTATACTTCATTCCCACTTAAGTTTCATGGTAACGGCCAATGCAAAAGATATAATGACATAATTTGGAAAACTATACAATTAACAATGGCTCACTACGGGTACTCCATTGACTGTTGGGAAAGTCTAATACCAACTGCCTTGCATGACATGAGATCACTACTATGTATGGCAATGAATGCCACTCCACACAAAAGATTCTTTTCATTCCCAAAAAGATGCTCTATGGGCACTTCAGTGTCATCATGATTGTCACAACAAGGGACAGTGCTATTAAAATGCCACATATGCCAGAATAGGCAAAAACTAGTAATAGATAGAGGGGAACTGATAGAAGCTAATCCTCAATATGCCTTAATAAGCCCGACAGAAGGCAAGATACAGTCTCCCTAAAAGACCTAACTTCAGCGGAAAGGGGAGGTTAACCAGAAACTTCCCAAGAGTCCAGCCCCTGATATTCTAACTGATGACTCTGTGGACTATTTACAATCTCCTAGGCCTGGATCCTTGTGGTATGAATTGAGCACAAATGAGCGATCGATGCCACAAAAATGGGTTCATCCTACCATTAATAATATTGAGGAAGAAAACCCAGAGGATCCTGACAAAGTCAAACCACCACAAAGACCACAAAGGACCTGCAAGATGTCTGGGCATCTGAAGGTTTTCTCCTGTACAAATAAAACAATAACCAGGGAGATTGTGATAATAATGAACTATCCCATCCTACCCGTTTCAATACTAACCACTCTGTATAAAAGTTGTCTAATTACTAATGGTCCAGTTTAGGAGAATGAAGTTTATTAAGTTGATATTCAACATTGTCTATTCATTAAAGTAAATACACACAAAATTTGAATGAAATTGAAATGGACATGTGTTGAAAAGGTCATTTCCCTTCCTGTCTTGCAACAGCACCTGGATAAAAGGAAAAAATGGTATAAGTCAAAAAGTGAATATATTTTCTAATAAAAGTAGAAAAATAATTCAGATTTTAAATTTAATCATCTTGTCATCTGCAAAACGACAGCTTCTTAACTTGTTGTTATCAAGTTGGTATAAAATTACAAACTATTAATAATTTTCCTTCTATTTATTCTCTTCCTCTAAAACAATATCTTTCCTCCTACTCCTTTGTATTATCCTCCTATTTTCTCCTTAACTCTATCCTCCCATTGATCATCTACTCCTGCCTCTTTCTATCCCCCAACTCCTCTTTCTTTTCTCTTAGGTTTTGGCAACTGTTTGTCACTCTCATTAATACAGCCACATCTTTAACAATGGATATTATATTCTCTTGTGTCTGTATACCAAAGGACAAAATCACAATACTGATATGTTATTTTGATGTGGTCTAATTCTGCTTTAGACGGTATGCAAGTGAGTACAGCAGTCACTGATTGCAATCAATATAGCTTGACCCAAATCATCTCACTATGACTCATATGGCTATTGATTCCTGACTTTTTTGATTGAAAAATAAACCTGTTGTGATGTCTTCTAGTTTGTGATGTAGCATGTGGAATAGTTCTATAACTTATTAATAGTTTTGGTAGGTGTCTCTGGATGGAGAAAATATCTTCAACCTCATTTTCACCGTCTGCACCATTCTTTCTGCAATTCCATTCAATTGCAGGTGATATCATGGTGTTTTATAAGAGAGACATCCAATTTGTTTTAACCATGAACACAAAGTTTCTGGTGCATTGCCAGTGACTAACGTTTTTGGCACCCCATTTCTGGAAAATATATTTGCTTTACTGTAGCTGTCCTACTATCCTGAACTTCAAGCCATCCAGAGAATGAGTCAATTGAAATTAAAAATATTCCTATGCCGTACATGATCCATATGAATGCAGGCCTATGGCTTTTTCTTTAGGCAAAAGTTTTTGTTTCCCCACATTTTCAACATTTATGTACAAATTTTTCTACATCACATGAATAACCTGGATGCCAAAATTTCAATTTGAATCATCTCTATGTTGCCATTATTCCACAATGAGCATCATCATATACAGTTTTTATTACATCTTTTCTTAATCTCTCTGGTTGAATTAAAACATCTCCATTGCATATAAGCCCCTTCTCTATAGTTAACTTGTACCTTATCTCTTTATAGGGTCTTTCTCTGTCATTTTTTTCCTTTTATTTTCTATGCAATCTTGCCTAATACTGGATCCTGTAAGGTTTTAAATGCAAGATGATCTAAGGGTAATACATTTGTTTCAATCCAGTGTAATATTTTATCTTCTGAATTCTGATCTTTTTAATAGTTCATTGTTGAATTTTAGTCTTGATAGAGCATCTACATGTGGAATAGTGTTTCGTTTCACATATTCAATGTCAAGGTCAAAGGCCATGAGCTTTATGGCACATCTAAAAATTCTAGAAACTTTCCTGGGGTTAAAAATAAACTCTAAATTTTTATGAACAGATTTTAATTTCTTGCCTAATAAAAATTGGTGATCTCTATCTGTGCTCCATATGATAGCTAGTGCTTTTTTACAATATTTGAATAGTTAGTCTCTGCTGACATTAATCTTTCAGAATGGTACATTATAGGATGACCTTCTTGAGAAAAATTTCCTGATACAGCATACTCACTTATGTCCATAGTTAAAGTTATTTCCTTTTTTTAAAATAAGTTCTTTCTTTAAATTTTCAAATGCTGTATTCTGCCATTGAATCCATTTAAATTCATTGTTCTTTTTTTCGTAACTCCACAAAGTCATATAGTCTTGATAGCTGATCATATTCTTAACATCACCAGTTATTATCAGGGGAACATGCTTTAAAATTCCCTTGCTCAATATCTGTCACCATTATTTTTAGTTTAGCAACTACTAAAGGTATCTTGTGAATGGGCAGTCTGTGGGACTCAAAATAAGAGGGATGACTATTTTCTTTTAACTGGATGCTCACTTTGTATCCTATTAACATTCCCCATGTGATTACTTTCCAACTTCACACTTTTAATTAATTTGGTTGTATCCACTTTCAAGACATCTATTCCCACGAGTCTGTGACTTTTTCACATTTCACTACCCTGATGGGAATAATTTCAAAGTGTGTGGTGGTCTCAAAATGATGAAAGAGCCGCTGAACTGTCTTGGTTTTAGGCAACCTTTCTTTAATTTGGCTTTGCCTATTCATTCCCAGAAATTTATTGGAATTAAGGTGACGTCACTCCCAGTATCTACTTGCATAGGGTAAGCTATACTATTCAATTTAATTTTTTCTCTGGCTCTCTGGCACTTTTCTTTTTATGTCTTTGTATCACCAATACAACTGTATTTTACGGGGGTGAGGGGTAAATTTTCTACTTTTTCCATCTTCCATTTATACTTGCACACAGACCAGAAATGGATTTTCTTTTCACAATTCCAGCATACTTGTCATAAAGCTGGACATTTTTCTTGTTACATTCCTGCTTTTTTATCACAATATTTGCATTGCACAAGGTAATTCAATATACTGTATACTTCGGCATTACTCTTGGAAGTATTGAATTTCTCAATTAACTCTAATTGTTGCAAAAACTCTATCAAGGACATTTTAGTCAGTCATAACCATTCTAAAAATGTGTATGTACAACGTATCACAAATACCTTCAATTAATCTCAACTATATTAATGCCTCTTTGATGGTCATTTCAGATTATAAAATATGAAATTTTTTTAAATGGTCAAATCTTCCAATTCTTCGGGATACACCATGACAGAGATCTTTCTAATGCCCTCAGATCCTACTGAAGCCAAAAAGAGATGTGTAATCTGGTTTTCCCCTATTGTAATTTTGTGGTCTTTTAACTTGACCCACGCATGGGCAGCAAAACAACAAATCCATGTTTCCACAAAGTCTGGCTCATCCAACGGAGTTAGAGATAATTTTGTGATGTCTTCTAGTCTCTGACATAGATGTTCTACCTCCATACCGAATGACAACTGACTTATTAGTGTTTGCTTGGGTCTATGCAAAATAGGGCAACCCCATTTTGCCTATGTCACAAGAAAACCATTACGGACTTTTTAACTTGTGGTTTATAACCATTGAATACTTTATCTGTTCTGCAATATGTCTGTTCAAACTCTTTCCATTTTTCATTACTGATTCTGTTTATATGCTAAACAATCTGAGAAAACAATATATAAATTTTTATATATCAAGAACAATTTTAGGAATAAAATAATTTATGTTCAGGTTCTTAAAACATTTCACCTTTATTGGCAGATCTTTTATCACAATGTCAGATAATTATTAACAAAATTAATGGAAACATCCACAAAAAGAAATAAAAACTAAATGAAACAGTCTCAACTATATACCCAAAACATACATTTAAAAAAAGAATTTTAATTTAACATTTTCAGCATCCCCTCTCCTTTGTACACATGTGTAGTTACATGAACGTAAATATCACTTTAGTGCGAAGGAGTACTAAAATACAAAACACATCACATGAAAACTTTTCCTCTTTGTCAGTTTTCCATAAAGATTCTAACAGTGAAAGCAACTCTTACATCAAACCACTTATTAAGATTACAAAATATAGATTGGAAATAAACAAGAAAATGCAGTTAGTTTTAAAACACAATTTTGAAACCTCACTAAAATTAGTTTAATTTATTAAGCAAGAAGCATTAAGTTGGGCCAGATGTTGTGACACAATGGAAGCTGGCTATGAAAACACAATTTCAATTGGGCTCAAATTATCTGGGACTGAAATGTCTAGTGTTTTATAGTGTTTTGTATTTTCTTTCAATTTTTCTCATTAAATATATGCATATATACACTAGGATAGTAGCTATAAAAATGACAAGATTATTAACATAGTGTCACATCTACTGGGGAATCAGATTGCTTTTTCCTGTTCATTGAGCTGGGATCAAAGTGTAGTGTCTTGTGTCTTCCTCATAAAGTTATGAAAGAAGCCTGGTCCTTGGGATTCCAACCTTGAATGGCATGAATGGTTAAACAAGAAATAATAATTGCATTGAAAAATAAATCAATATATAAATAACAACATTTAATCACTTTTGATATTTTTCTTCCTCTTTGCTCATGTGTATAGAGGCAAATTGCAGGATGAAGTATGCACACGTGCTTTAATAGGTTTCTTCGACAGACAGAGCATATTGGTGGGGAAAAACATTTCCTTTTGTTTTTTACATACATACATACATATATATATATATATATATATATATATATATATATATATATATATATATATATATATATATATATTCTGTTTATACGTTATTTTTATAGATACAATTATTTAAGTAAATGCTCTGTTTATAATGAACAGTATTAATTATATTTATCAGCCTGAATGTCCAAGAAATTTCATAGAAAAATATGTCCTCTGACAGGAATCAAACCTACAAAAGTAATCGGTAAATGTAATTACAGCATAATATATATCCCATATATTATGCTGTACGCAAGCATTTCTAACCATAAAGATGAATTCCGAAATAATCCTTCTTTTAGACTTTAGTAACCCTCATTTCAATTTCAAACATTTTCTTGAATTTCCTTGGTTGTTAAATATAAAATAAGTTTCGAGAAATTTCCATGACAAAACAATCAAATTTTGTGCAAAAATAGGCTCAGTCGACGTAAAAAATTCTTTCTCAAATTCATCCCTAATTTAAATGTTTCAAGAAATCTTATTGGCTAAAAAATAAAAAATACAACATTCGCCCACGCATTTCTCAGAAAAATTCGCAACAGCTACCAAGTCCCGTTGAGCCGATTTGGTCGTTAAAAAACTATAAATAGAAACGGCGAACGAATTTCCGTCGCATTTGAAATTCACACGCGCGAAAGTTACACACAGGAATTATGTGCCAAATAGCCACCAAAGAAACAAACTTCCTTTATGAGAGATTAGAAAATTTTACGCAACACACTTTTTCACTCAATATCTTTCATAGAAAAATCTTTTGTCTAAGTTAAATTCAACCTTCGACATTTCCAAAACAGCAAAGAACTTCTCTTAAATATACTTTTGCACTCATCATTACAAACAAAGAAATTGTAAATTGTGTATATAAAATTTAATTTGTTATTTCAAATATGTATTTTTTGACGTGATTGAATATTGTTACCATTTGGCCATTTCTTATAATTTATGTTTGTGGATATTGCATATTTTATTTGCAGCACTATCTTAAATATTCACACAGCCTTCCTAGATCCACTACAAGACTAATAAACACAACCAAAACTGAATTAGATAAAATAAGCCAAGAAATACTGAAAAATCCGTGACTCATTAAGGATCGCCACGCAAGCCAATCAATGGAAGGACACATGAGTGCATTTCTTGGTTCCAGAAAATTACAAATAAAGATAAATATATATTTATAAAATATGACGTAAAAAAAAAACTTTTATCCGTCTATATCTAAAAACGGTCTACTTGAGGCTTTGTACTTCGCCAAAGGCTTCGTAAATATAATACCTGAACAAATGGACATAATTTTACATTGCCGTAAATAAATTTTATTCCACAATGGAAAAGCTAGGATTATAAAATCAAAAAAGAACGGCTTCGATGTACCACAAGGTTCATTTGATGGTGCTGAGGTTCCAGAATTAATATGCCTACATATTTTATATGAAATCAACAAAACTGTAGATATAAACAACCACAGCCTGTTCTCTGGATTGAAAAATACCCAGAAATACTACATCCCAGATTCACTAAGGAATTCATTATCAATAGTATAGACCTACCAGCAACTCTGTGATCACGCAGATTTAGACAAGATAAAGTGCATCTTGTATAGGGCATTCAGAACAGACGCCTTTGTTGCATGGCAACAGTTCATTAGGTGGTCGCCCCGGGGAAAGAGTCGACGTCTACCTCGTCAAAATACGCAAAATCTATATCTGTGTGTGTGTGTGTGTGTGTGTGTGTGTGTGTGTGTGTGTGTGTGTGTAGCGGATCGTGGGGTGTAGATGTGAAGAGATATCTCTGGGTTAAGATTTCCCGCTAGCCGGGTCCAGCTACATGAGAATGTCGGACATTAAGTCCAATGAAGACAAACAAGACTGATATATATGGATAAACAAATATATATTAATAACAAATATATTAATACACGAAGACATGAAAAGTTACATAGTGTTTGTATGGAGAAGTTATGCGTGTGTGTTGTGTTGAGTGTCCGTACGCACGTGTATTGTCCTTAGCGTGTTCCCAGAATATGGGAAACGCTGTATCTGTAAGATGTCACATATTGGCCTAAGTGAAAGAGAAAAGTTTTACCTCGCCTCCGCGCGAGGTTGCAGCCCAAGGCCTGAGTCGAAAAAGAGAGAGTGAGAGAAGGGTCAGCCAGTATTTATAGTCGGGGGAGAGAGACCCCCGTTGAAGGATTAAGGAAATGAGGAGGAGCTAACTCCGACAGATAGATAGATAGATAGATAGATAGATAGATAGATAGATAGATAGATAGATATTCTCTATAGCTAAGTCAGATCAAAAGATGGTTCTGTATAGGGCACATGTTCGATTCCTGTTGGAGAATGCATATTTTCTATGAAATTTCTCAAACATTCAGGCAAATGTTCAATTAAAAAACAGAGAACTTACTTTCCCACATATTGTTTGTGGAATAGTATGCATTCTAATAAGTAAATTATGTTCTGACTTCTACAGTGAGAGTTGTGGTAAATTTTGAAAGCAGATTTAGTGACTGAGCTAGTGAACTGATTGGTGTCTATTGTGGTTACAACATAGGCTCCTTTTGTTGTTACATGGTTGGAAAAATTCTATTGTTTTTATTCTTGGTCTATTATGGGTTACCTTACCATCTGAAATTTGGTTACTACCCATAATTTCCTTAAGGTTCTTAGGTCTACAATATGCTAGACGGTCGAGTTCTTCAAACAAAGTTTTTAGGTCTGGTTTGAGATGTAGTATTTCCCAGCGACTTTTGATTATCTGAGATAGTGGAGGAAGAGTGGTGTTAAATGTGGTTACTAGAGGAATGCGCCTGGATTTAGTTTTAATTTTTTTACATTAGGGTGTCTTCTCTAGGTGTGGAATTTGCTTTATTTATTTGTTCCCTGATTAGGTGTTGTTTATAGCCATGTGTTGTGAATTGATGCTTGAGATTATATATATATATATATATATATATATATATATATATATATATATATATATATATATGTGTGTGTGTGTGTGTGTGTGTGTGTGTGTGTGTGTGTGTGTGTGTGTGTATTTAGGCAGCAATCCTTCTTTCATGCACATTTCATTAAAAACGACTGACAAGGTGCTTTTATTTAGTTTTTTATATAATTTCTCGTGCGATCTAATAAAGTTTTTCTTTTCAGAGGATAAATTATATAAAAACTGTCCGAATGTTCTTTTTATCCGTGCGCTTTCGGCTATACATTTAGCCATTTTCAAGGATTATATTTCAACTGTTATAATTAGAAATAGTTTGTTATATGTATGTTTTATAAAATGATTCATTTTTTTGTTTCAAAACACGGTCAAGATATTATGTCCATGTTCAAAGTTAATATTATTAAGTGTTGGTTTGTTTGTTTTTATTAGTAAGGCTTCCATTATTTTTATCCTTTTTTTGCAAGTGGATGATGCTATTATATTAGTGTTGTCGACAAGTATATTCCGAATAGTGTCCGGTAGGTCTCCATGAATATTTAAATGAGATCTAATTGAGCTATTGTCAGAAAGGTGTAGTGTTAGTCTGCGTGTTAAACAATTTGTAGTGTGGCCTATATAATTATTTACGAAAGTTGATTCTTGAGAAATACAATTCCTTAATGGGCATTTGAATTCGTAAATAATATTTGCTCTATTTAATTTTGTTCTAGGAGGTGAATTATTATTTTTAACTATAAGGTTAGAAGTTTTAAATTTTTTATAATAAATAATTAATCTAATTTTTTTGCTATTATCAACTGGTGCTATGCATTTTTTTATAATGTTATTAATTCTGCATTCATCCTGTTTATAATTTTCGTTCATCTGATTTTTATAAAAAATATTAATATTATTGTTTCTATTCTCGTTATTTATTCGTACAAAAATGTACAAATTGTGGCACAAGGCCGAAAAAAGGGAGGGGTAAGGCTGGTCTTAACTAACTATCCTATACCTAGCTAATCAGATTCGCGACCCATTCATACATTACAATTGACACATTCACCACAAGAATTCGTCCGTCACCATTCAATCCTCCATACACCATAATACCACATCCTCACCAGAGGGGACCTACAAAAACGCGCCCCACACCATAAACATTTGATGATAATAAAATATATACAATTCTAATCATGAAAAGATGAAAGGGGAGGGAGATGAACCCCATAACAAACTAAAATTCAACAGATTTTTAAACTAAACATAATTTATGTTAGTAGGGCCCGTCCAACCCTCAAAATAGAGAGGCCGCTGTATTCTGCCCAGAGGACAAAATCAAGAAGCACTCTCGCTAAGGGAGTGGGAAAGAGATAAAATGACTCGGACATGGGGAAGTAAAAGGCTGATCCAGTTGAGATGAAAAGGAAGTCAAAACAAACTAGGGAGGTTGGGAATCTCGACTTGGA
Organism: Acanthosepion esculentum; assembly: GCA_964036315.1. Taxonomy (NCBI): domain Eukaryota; kingdom Metazoa; phylum Mollusca; class Cephalopoda; order Sepiida; family Sepiidae; genus Acanthosepion; species Acanthosepion esculentum. The sequence continues at coordinate 94,461,310 of OZ038476.1, forward strand.
TCATAACTAAAAAGGTGGCCGGGAAACAGGCCCAGGAACAACACTTACTCATATTAACTAGGTACACTTAAGCTTGTCTAACCTAACCAAGGGGAGGGTTCCACAGGAAACCACCCCGATGTGACTTAGGTTGACCTAGAAAAGAAAATCAAGGCTAGCCCCGTTCAAACGAACCAAGCTCGCCTCTTTTACCCACCTTTCACTGAAGACAGTCGAATGCAATCGTTTTCTATCAGTTATAATCTTCATCCTGAGCTGATGCTCAAAGAATCGGATCAGATCCTGATGCGTAAGACTATTGCCTCGCAAGACTTCCTCCATTCGCGTCGTCCATATCACCATTCGAGTCGTGGCTAGCAGCGTCAGAAACACCATTCGTTTCACCCCGGAATACGGGGGCGACACATTGTCACACGCGTATGCACGATCAATGGACACGAGTTCTTCGGGAGCGAGACGAGCCGTCAGCTCGCCGACATGGTCCCATAAGGGGCGGACCCGGGGGCAATGGTAGAAGGCGTGCGAAGCCGTTTCTTCTAATTCAAGGCCACACCGTTCACAGTCTGGCAAATCCGCCAATGAAAGCCTTGTCGTTGAGAGGCAGCCGATTCCGAGCCAATCGCCAGGTAAGCGAAAACTCAGGGTTACTGAGATAATCCGCCGCTGGCGCCCAAGACCAGTAGGAGCGGTACTCCTCCGAACAGCAGAGCGTATCACGTAGGAGATCCTTCGCGCGACCCTCCACTAATCCCCGATAGAAGACCTTCCTAGGCCGTGAAAGGTCACTGGACCGCGTAATAGCCTTCAAGGCTAACCGACACTCGCGGAGGAAATGCGATTCATCCCGGGGTTTACAACCGCGCTCAACCCTCGAGATGGGGGGACTGATGGTAAGGCTAGGGAACGCGTCCCTAAAAATCCCCTCTAGAATCGGGTCTCCTCTAGTCAATGCACGGCGTAGGAAAGCCAACCGAGAGGCACGGATGTGACTCCTCAAGTGTGGCATTCCCAGCCCCTCCATGACACGGACGTTTGGTGCAGACTCGTCTGTCGACCCTGTTCGCGCGTCCCCTCCATAAGATGGAGGATAGCGCTTGCTCGAGCGCCTTCTTTTGGGCCTTACAGAGAGGAAGTACTGACAATCGATAAAGAATCAGGGGGAAAATGTATGTAACACACACCTCCGCCCTGCCCTTTACGGACAACCTCCGTCGATTCCAAGTCTTACCGGCAGAAACGACCTTTGCTAGTACTTCAGACCAATTTTTCTCCAGCTGGAGGTCGGGTCCAAACCACACTCCAAGAATGCGGACAGGACCGTCCGTCCAACCAAAGCGTCCTGGAAGTTCACGCCCCTTCCAGGCACCTAACCGCAAGCCGGACGACTTGTCGCGGTTTATCTTGGCCCCTGTCACCTTCTCGTGCCGATCAAGCGCCTTCTGTACCGCCTCAATGTCACCACGGGACGACACGAAAGCAGATACGTCATCGGCGTACGCGGAAACCCTGGCTCAAGACCCTCCAGGAACGGCGATCCCGCGTAGGGCCGGACTGCACGCCTCGTCCTTCAGCCGGCGCAGGAGAGGCTCCAATGCCAAAGCATACAGGAGAGGCGACAGCGGACAACCCTGACGAACCGACCTCGACAGAACAAAAGCGCCCGACAACTTTCCGTTCACCTGTACCACAGCACTGGGGGAGCGATACAGGAGGCTAATCCAACGGCAGAAGTCGGGTGAGAATCCGGCGGCCTGCAGGACAGTAGCAAGGTAGCGATGGTCGACCCTATCAAATGCCTTGGACTGATCCAAATTGATCAGCGCGACTTCGTCGTCGTCTTTTACGCCCTCTAGGATCGTGCGGATCAAATGCAGGTTGCTCTGAATTGTTCGGCCCCTCACAGAACAAGTCTACTCAGGTCCCAACAGAGACTCGGCAACTGACTGCAAACGCTCCTGCAGGATCTTGGCCATAATCTTTAACTCTGTGTTTAGCAGAGTTATGGGCCTATAATTATCTAGTTTCCCCCCAACACCATTGCCCTTTTTCAACAGAGTGATCACACCCCTGGAAATGCGATTGGGGATGGACCCCGACCGAAATCAGTTGTTGAACACTGCTGTCAAAATCGGGACAAAGATGTGCGACAGCCTCAAGTACAATTCATAAGGCAAACCATCCAGACCGGGCGACTTGCCTCTGCCGACCTTCTTCAGTGCCTCGTAGACTTCGCCCTCCGTGATCTCTCCCTCGCAGCTAGCCGCTTCAGTCGGCGTAAGCCGAGGAAAGTCAGCCAAATAGCTGCGAAACTCCTCACGGAGACCAGGCTCCTTGGTAAAACAGCTCTCGAAATGCCGCCGAAATGCCTCGCACATGTCGTCAGTCGACCGCAGAGTACGCCCCTCCGGAGATTCGACTTGACGAATGTAACGATCACCACCTCGACGGACTTCTTCCCGTCGCAGTTCTGCGCCCAGGTTCACGGCTTCAGAAGACATCTTACTTAACTTATGTCTAATTACCTGACCCATGTAGCGCTCGCTATTCGAACGCTGCAGGGACTCCCTAGCTAGGGCTATCTCTAGGGGATCCCCCCCCCAGCCTCCGCCCGGGAAAAATTAGCCTTTAGTGTCTTCACCTTCTCAGCTCTATCTAGGGCGAGCCGCTTGCTGAAATCAGTGGTGAAAGACCTAATTCTATCCTTAAGTCGAATCCACCACGTATTCCCGATAACCGCCCCCACTAAATTATGTTTCTATTCTCGCCGTTGCTATTAGTTACTTTGGACAAGAAACGCTTAATGTGGAAATCCAACAATTGATTAGGAAATCCGTTATTAATCAGCGTTTGCTTTATTTTTTAATTCATTAAAGTAAAGCGTGCGAGAGGATGAATTATCGTGCGCTCGCGTGAGGAAATTCTTAATAACACCTATTTTATATCTAAGAGGGCATTCGCTAGAGTAATTAAGATGACAAGAGTCTTTTACTAGTTGTTTTTTTATAAACAGAAGTTTTAAAAGTATTATTACTAAAATCGACGAGAACATCTAAGAAAGGAAATTTATTTTTTTCACTAATTTCATAAGTAAAATTTAGGACAGCATTTTGTTGAAATGTAGTTTTCAGATTTTCTATTTCTTTCTTGTTTTCAGCCAAAATAAAAATATCGTCAACATAACGAACGTATATTTTAGGTTTAACAACTTTAGCAAAAACCTTGTTTTCAACATAGGATATATATTAATTAGAGAAGCACGGCCCGAGAGGGCTTCACATTCTTACTCCATCAATTTGTGTGTAGATAGTACCATTATGGCTATAAAAAGGTACTCTAGTGGTGCAAGCAAGCAGTAGTTTTCTTAAAATATTGGGTTGGATTGATGGAGGTGGAATTGAATTATTTTTATACACCGAATTAATGGTAATATCAATAGTTTCGGAGACGGGAACATTAGTAAATAAATTTTCTACGTCAAGTGACGCAAGAATGCCGTGGTTTGTTTTTAATTTTGTACTTTTAAGTATTTGGAGGAATTCATGGGTAGATTTTATGCTATAGTTAGTAGGGAGATATGGGGTAATAATATCATTGAGAAATTTTGATAGTTGGTATATGCATGTTGGAATCTGAGAAATAATAGGTCGTAATGGGTATCCTGGTTTGTGTATTTTGACATTGCCATATAAGTAGCCAGGTTGGTAATCTCCAATAATTTTGTTTATTTTTAAGGATCCTGCAGCAGCATTGTCGGCTGTTATAAGTTTATTAATATATTTCTTTAGAGGTTAAGTAGTGTTCTTATTCAATTTTGTAAATTTAGTACGAACATCAATAAGATGCTGAAGTTTTTTGTGATAATCCAATTTATCCAAAATTACCCCATATCTCTCTCTCTCTATATATATATATATAAGCTGTATTTCGGAAACAATATTTTTCGGTTAACAGTAAATCTGCCAAAGTTAATTTTTTTTTCCTGAGTACTATTGGATGTTGCTTCAATTTGTTTTCAATAATTGTCATGTGTGTATTAATATAAGTTATTTTTAATTACGGTGTTCCCAGGTTAGATGGAACCAATTTCAAGTCACACAAGGTGATGTCATATGAACTATCAAACTTAAATTTTTATGTGCATGTATGCTTCAAAAACATGTCGCAGTTAGATCCTCCTCATTTCCTTAATCCTTCAACAGGGGTCTTTCTCTCCCACGAGTATAAATACTGGCTGACCTTTCGCCTCTTCCTCTTTTTACGGCTTACGCACACGTGCGGCCAGCTGTCTCGACTCAAGGCCTGAGACCGCTACCTCGCGCGTGAGGCGAGCTAAAAAAAAACTTTCTCTTTTTTTCACTTACACCAATATGTGACCTCTCACACTAACAGTGTTTCCCAAATTCTGGGAACACGCTAAAAACAATATACGCGTTCGTACGGACACTCAACACACTCACCATAACTTCTCCATACAATACTCTGTAACCTTTCATGTCATTGTAATTTGTTATTAATATATATTTGTTTGCATACATGTATATCGGTCTTGTTTGTTTCTTTATCTTCTTTGGACACCATTATAGACCAACATTCATATGTAGCTGGACCGGCCAGCAGGAAATCTTAACCCCGAGAAATCTCCTCATCTCTCACACATTCACACCACTCTTTTATTACAACAGCCTCCAGAATTTGGAGTCTTTCTTTGACCTACATATAATTTTGAAAAATTAAATAAAAAATTGATAGACAGAACATGTCCATATTATTTACCGAAACATTTGAAATACACACACACATGAACATATATACATTTTTTCCTCACCGGTAACATAACTGAGTTATGCTACCAGTGAGGGAAAATGCACAACGCAATCTTCAGGTGCTGAGTTAAGACTGACCTTTACATAATTCAAATTTTGATATATACCAGACTATCATAGCAGTCCCTATTATTTACAGGGATTGTTTACAAATATTCTATATATTTAAAATAAACATAAAGAAATGGGGAAAAATTTGTAAAATACATTTCCACACAACTTATATACTTCAAGCTACAAAGGTAAGTTAAATATAAATATACATCTAAGTAATAATAAAAATAATACCAAGGTACACGCAAATATCATGGCATATCCCCATATGTAAATTATATGGATATATATACATATACGGATACATGTGAAAACCACATTTATAAAAATATTATAATTTGTTTGTAACTATCTACATATCACCATATTCGATACAATATTCATATAAAAAAGATAATGTACCCATATATACATACACGCACACCCATATATAGATATATATATGTGTGTGTGTGTGTGTGTGTGTGTGTGTGTGTGTGTGTGTGTGTGTGTGTGTGTGTGTATGTACACATACATCCATATGCACGCATACAAATATAGATAAAATATATTCATATGAATAAAAGATAAATAAGCTTAGGGTTATTGCTTGCTATATATTTAAAGAATATATATAAATTGTAGGTACATATATACTTATGCACACACAAAGACAAATATAAAGTCACACACACAAACATACACATCCTACTTATATAATAGAAGTACCACAAAACATGAAATACTTATTGTGACTAATATAGATAGTTGATCCAGTTTCCATTGTCTAAATTTTTTTGGTTCTGGTATAAGTGTTTATTTAAGATATTAGCATTATGTTTCTTAATCATTTTTTCTAGGTTATCAGTACAGCTATAACTTAATTTTAGTGTATTTTTATTGAAAATAGTACTTAGTTTATTTTCACTGGGGAAATGCTTGACTATTAATGCGAGGAATTTTTGACCCAATTTGTTTTTTACTATTTGGTTGTATGGGGCTGTATACCAAATTATTTTCCTGCTTCTGTTTTTTCTATGCTTACCATTTTCATTTTTAATATAAGTTAGTTTTAGGGTTTTGTAGCCACTATCTTTTAGAGCTTTATTATAGAAATTAATATGTTCATCGAAAACTTGTCATTTGCTGAATTTGTACTAATTCTTTTTCGGATAGATAAAGATATATGTTTAATTATAGATGAGGGGTGATTTGATTTAGGGTGTATATATAAAGGATTGGTATTGAGCTTTTTATAAGGTGTGTATGTATTTTCTTTAAATCTAATGTTATATCAAGGAAGTTAACTTTTTTAATTTAGTGCTGACGGTAATTTTTAAACCCATGCTTTTAAATTCTTTATATAATACCTTTCTAATTTTATCTATTAGATGAAGTTAGTAGAGTTACTAATAACCATAAGACCATCGTCCCTATATAAACCAATGTCTGTTGAATCAATATCACCGTGCGCTGTAAGGTTGTATAATATGAAAAGACCTATGAGATCAGAAGACTCAGCTGAGTCTAGTGATCCCATTGTGATGTCAAAGTGGTCAAATGAATTTTTTATCCATTGCTCACCTTTATGAATCAGTACCGATTTCTTCGCATTTAAAATAATGTTCTTTTCTTCTTCTGTAATATCCGTGTACTGGGTGGCAAAGTCCAACGCATTCATAAACAGTTCTTTAGATATTGATTGGTAATAATTTTCAATATCGAACTGCATTAGTGTACAGTTGTTTTTTTTCTTTTATACAAGTAAACCAGTTTATCGCGTCTTTGGTATTTATCCAAAGTTTCAGGCCTATTTTATCTTTAATTTGTTTATTGACCCTTTCAAGGATCATTTTACTAATTTTTCCGATATCAGGTCTTGTAGAATTAATTATCCTTGTAGTCGGATTTGCCTCGAAATCAGGTTTGTGGTCCTTTAAGGTTATGTAACATTCTTTTTCACATAATTGACCTACTCTATCCCACAAATAAAATATAAGATTAAATGGATAATTAAAACAATCAATACTTTCCTTTTTAAAAAAATATGACATCACTTTCTTCGAGCAATGAAAAAACATGTCCGTTCTCTCCAACATCAGCTTATATATATATATATATATATATATATATATATATATATATATATATATATACTCACACACATACATGTATATACACATGCATACATACACATATATGTATATATTCTCAACATACAATGTGTGAAAGCCCTCGTCAGCCGCCAACCAGAGGAGGTAACACAGTTTCGGTGGCTAAAGCCATACTACCTCTCCCCCCAGGCGCCACCAGCATCTTTTGCCACTGGGCAGGGTATTGTTTTTATATATATGTCAGTCTCTCATGATTTCTTTTTAAAACTGCAACTTGCAACGTTGTGTTAAAATACACAACGCGTTCGTAGCGACCGTTATTAATGGTGTAGAGTAGTTAAACAGATGTGTTTCACGCCGGAAGTAGTAGATATTTATTGTATAAAAATACAATTGTGGCACAAGACTGAAAAACGGGGAGTGGTTGAGGCTGAGGCTGGTCTTCACTAACTATCTTATATACCTAGCTAATCTGATTCACGACCCATTCACTCGTTACAATTTTCCCATTCACCACAAAAACTCGTCCATCACCAATCAATCCTTCATACACCATAATACCGCATCCTCTCAAGGGGGATCTACAAAACGCGCCCCATGCCAAAAAAAAATATTTAATGATGATAAATATTTCAAAATCTGTGATGAAATATGAAAGGGAAAGGAATGAACCCCAAAACAAACTAAACATAGACTCAAAAGTGAACTAAACGTAACTGATGTTAGTAGGGCGTGTCCACCCCTCAAAACAGAGAAGCCGCTGTATTCTGCCCGTGGGACAAATTCAAGAGACTCTCTCGCTAAGAGAGTGGGAAAAGGATAAAAATTTATATGGCCGTGGGAAAGTATAAAGCTGACCCAGTCGAGATAAAGGAGGGACCAAAAGCAAACTGGGGAGGTTGGGAAGTAGTATTGTGTTACGAGCATGGTTTTATTTTACTTTATTTATTTGGGATCTTAACAGATCCCACTCGATGCCTGTTGGACTGGAGATGATGTGAAGCACGCTTTAGGTTCCGGCCACTGATGCCCACCTTCAAAAGAAAGGAAACAAGACTGTCCAAGGAATCCACGACACCCGACCTCAATAGGTATCGCATGACATGTCCTTTCCTTTTCCATGCAGTCGGATCGCAGCGATTTGTAGCGATTTTTCTTTCACTCGTGCGCCTCCTTCCTGTTCTCCTCCCATGGAACCATTAATTCTACTAGGAGGACACTCTTCTTTGAATCATACCACGCTACAATGGCAGGACGTACGTCTGTCTGAATGATGTGTACCGGAAATTGCAGAGGTGTTCTAAGATCAACTAACGCCCTCCAATCATGGGCTCCACTCAGTAGCATCATGTTGGGAATTATTTGGGTCTTTCGCACAGGGCATTCACCTTCCTTGTAAAAACGGATCTTAGGTTCTCTGGCCGTTACAGGATGTTTGGTGGCTGCTTCACACTGTGCTCTAAATGCTTCCAACACTTTGTTATGACGCCACGTGTACATCTGCAATGATTGTGAAACGCAGGGAGCACGTAACGTAAAGTGCCTCGATCACTTTGACATAATGCGCATATATCAGTCCCAGTGTACCCCTACAGCATTTGGTAGAAGATAATGGGTAGATCGCAAGAAGAATGATATTGCCAATGGCTCCATTGCAATCAGTGTATTCCATAATAACTTCATTGGATCAATATCACTCCATGTCGTCCAAGCACATTATTTGGACTGAGAAACAGCACTAGCTATTCACTGCTCTTCCTCAAAATTCATGATTTCATCAATCACCATGTCTCGTTTACCCTTTGGACCCTGTTTGAAGAAAAACTTATTGCTCGTGTTTACCCAGGTCAGGTCCATTAGTTTGGGTCACCCCCATAATTTCTTTGGTCCACAGGCTGGATTCTTGGGTGGTTTCTACTGCCGAACATTAGATGCCAGTTTTGAGATGTAGCTGTAACTTATCGGCGAAGTCCTGCGTCATTATATGAAGGCGTATCTTCCGATCTTGAACTCCTCCACCAATGAGGAGATTGGAAGTTGCAGGTTTCAGACATTGGTATAGAGTCAACCATGGAGAAGCAGGGTGGAACTCCAAGCCACTTATGTAGGTACTTGTTGATACACTGCCGTGTCTGCTGAATGCGAGACAATATCATACACCTGTAATGGCCACAGATGACAGGGCTGAAACCCATGGTGCTAGCACCAAGGCTTCCGTTTGCTGGAGAGATGGGTTCTGTTGATGGATTCAAGTCCATCTAGTGCTACTGTCTGAACCTCTTTACCTCGTTGCTGTTCAGTTAGTGGAATTTCATACAGCCGTCCGAGGCTCTTCACTGGCTTCTCTTTGAATGTCGGGATCATCTTACCCCCAATGCAGAAGTGAATCTCCCTGACAGAGCCCTTGAGTAATGATATGTTCCGTCTTTTCTTGGACTTAGCCTTCATTCTCGTCCACATGAAGAGCTTATGGTAGCGTTTCAGCAGTTCATCAGCATCGACCATAAACAGGGTCAGAACGGTGATGTCATCCATGAACGCTCTGGAACGAAGAAAGACCATTTGTCCTTTAGTCATTACTACCTTTGCTGTGCCCGCTGCACCCCGTAATATGAATTCCATTGACATAATGAAAAGAAGTGGTGAAATCACAAACCCCATCATTATGTCAAACTCGAGGTCTTGCCACTTAGTGGCAATGGTGTACTGCATAAACGCTTAGCTGAAATATTTCTTTATCATTTCCCCAACCTTAATATGGAAACTGAAAAACTCGAGGGACATTCGAATTAACACATGAGGAACTGATCAATACGCATTCGCGAGATCAAGCCAAATCACATGAAGCTCAGTTTTGTTTTTGTTTGTCTGTTAGGATTGAGTTCCAAAATGCTCCAAGCATCAGGGGAAGCCAGGTATCCCAGCCTTGTGAACAGCTGTTTTTATATAATGATTATCTAGCAGGAAGTCCGTCATACGACGAGCAAGAACTCCCCAAAAAGGGAGATGGGACGGAAATTTGCAATGCCTTTCGCATTCTTTTCTTTAGGTATCCAAATGCCATCCGCCCGTCACCATTCTTGTGGTACAATATCTTGTTTTCTGTTGATGGAGGAAGATGATGAGTTGCTTGAGGACGTTCGGGCAATTCTTATATAACTTGTAATATATTCCATTTATTCCAGGCACGGGATTTGCGTATGACTTTCCGAATTTCCCTCAGCTTTAGTCCGTTGCTATTAAATATAACCTCTGGATTTTGGAACCTAGGAAGGTCATTCATAGGATGGATTGGAACAGGTGGTTTTCGAGATCTTCCTGTGGCTCTTATTCTTGGTGAACAGTTTTTTAGCAAAAGCGTAAGGATTGGTGTAAAGTGATCTCCGAAACAGTCGCTTTTTCTTCCAATTTTTTCTTTGGTTCTCATCTCTAGAGATCACTAAGATTCTTTCTTTAATATCCTTAAGCAGGTCTTTAAGACCTGCCCTCTCATGAATTTTAGCTTTTTGGGATCAGCGCTTCAAAACTCTCTGCTCTACTCTTAGTTTACCCTTCTGAATCTATACAATAACTACAATTTCATTAACGAGCAACTTTACAATTCATTTGAATTCTTGATAAAGTTGTTTATCCTATAATGACCAAACCTAAACAGCGCTATATCTTTCAGATGTCTGTTCTGCCAGCTGACTATTGCAAATAATAATTAAGCTACACGCTTACTACAATACCTCCGCAAAAGTTCTGTTTTGAACCACCTAAATAATTCCAGCAGAGAAAAGGAGAAAGAGTAGAAGAAACTGACAATCAGCTGAGCAAGAGGAGAGAAGACACAGACAGGCATGCAGCTTCATGAGCGTCACAAAATCAAGAACAAGCGGTCCTAAGATAAAGATTAGATGCTCAACGGGCTGCAGCAGCAAGACAGTCTGAAAATCAAGGAGATGAGAGAAGACGTACATTAAATGTTCAATGGACTGCAGCTGCCAGACAATCTGAAACTCCAAAAGTAAGACTTAGAATGAATGAAGCAACCCGGCAACTGAATATATTATAATGAAAATAAACATTACTATAATAGTATATATTATTTTTATTATTGATGTTTATTGTAATACATATATATTAGAATATGCAGATGTTTATAGTTTTCTTCAATCTTTTATTTAGTTATATGTGATGATTGCTTCATTTAGAGACGAAAATATAGAGATCACAGACCAGAAGGTTATATGCAACAATGATGGTATTGGCCTGGAGGAAGAACATCTTTAGTCTACATGAAAACTGACAGTCGTTTCTATAGCATTACCTGGATGGATATAACTGTATCACCTCCATGAATGTTAACAGGCATTTATTATATGTCCAATACTCTCTAATCAATATCTTACAAAAACATAGCAAAATTTTGGCAGCTTCTAACAAACCCAGTCAACCAAGACTGATTGCCTTTGGGCCACTGGATTCTTGGCTTCTTGGAATTTCTCCAGTGTGCTAATGGTCAGAAATGGGATCCTTAACACTGTAGGTGTAATCCGGATTCATAATTCCATCATTCGACTTACATTCTCCAGTATGGGAATTGCGTTGCCTGGACCAGCATGCTTTATGGATACATAAACCTCTGTTAGTATATATATGTATATATATATACACACACACACACATATATATACATATACATATATATATATATATATACATATATATACTTATATATATACAAATATATATACACATATATATTCTAATACATGCATATATATACACAAATGTATACACATATATATACATATATGTATGTTCACATACATGCACATATATAGTACATATATATGTATACACATATATATACACATATATACATATACATGCATATATACACATATATATGCATACATATATTCATATATATACACACATATATACACACATGTATATATACACACACATATATATATATGCACACACATATATATACATATACACACATATATAGACACATATTTATACACATATATATACACGTATATGCATATATATATATATACATATATATATACATATACACATACAGACATATCCATATACATACACACACATATACACACACATACATATAAACACACATACATATACACATTTAGTACTTTTTCAGTTGTTCTCTGATAAATAGAACTTGCTGTTTTTACACCATAGGGTATACAATTCCATCTGAGTAAGCCTATTGGAGAATTAATCATCATGGCCTTTCTAAATTTTTCATCAATTTGTATTTTGTCATAGGCAAATTTGAGGTCAAATTTGGCAAAATATTTAATTTCTGACAAACCATTAATAACAGTTTTAATGTTAGAAACGGAATTTAAATTTCAAGGATTTAAAAATTCTATTGAAAAAAAAATTTATCTACAATTACTTAAAGTTGTTTATAAAAATAATTACTGATCCAGTAGATATGAAATGATAGAAAAGGAATTTTGAATATTAAATATATATTTGGCAAGAAACTTTTAGGTTAATCTCACATGGATGTGAGTCCAAAATATAAATCAAGTCATTATAAAATAGACTTTTAGCATAAAAATAATAAAGTATTAAAAATACTTTGATGAATTTATCTATCTCCTTTTATTGTTTATTTGCAGAGTTGCCAGTATGCAAGATGCTGCAATGAAAGAGAATCGTTCAAGTATAATTCAAGAACACATAAGGAATCTGCGTAAATCACCAAAGACAGGAAAATTCTGGCTGATTGACAATGAGAGTGGCCTACTTGATGCTTATGACCTTTTATATAGGGACAAGATCAGTGGAAAGCACTTTGTAACCTTCCATCAACAAATGCTACATACAATGTGTATATTTCAAAAGTCAGTGGCAGTTTCATTGCAGACACTGAAGAACTTTGCATCTCCCCACACCAAACTAGAAGAATTTGCTCATCAACATGAGCCTTTGCTCAGTCAGATTCCCAAGGATTATACTTATTCAATCTTTAAGTTTATGTTTTCAAAAAGATTAGCTGAAGTTTCTACCTGGATAGAGCAATGTAAAACAAGGTGACAGTGATGAACCCAAATCAAATGGATCAAAAAATGTATATAAAATTCTTGATAAACAAGATATAATCTTATAATTGTTCAAAGTTCTTTTTTGAAATATTGGTGATTATTAGGAAAAAAAAGCAAGAATATAAGAATAAATTATTTGCTCAGATCACATTTCAGTTGTCTTTATACTTGGAATATATAAGTCCATGATAAACAGCTTCCTATTTTTTCTGAAATATTGGGCTGTGTTGTGGTGTCCAGATTCCTTTTATCTTATTCAATAACCGTAAGGCTATAATAAAAGTTAATGCATTTTTATTATTTTTCTTCTGTCCTGATGTTCCTGGAAATAAGTGAGAACATTTATCTATACTTTTCTTCTAACTTTGATAGTATCAGTTTGAAAACAGTTATGAGAATAATATACATCTCAACAAATGCTTTTTTCACCATTTAATTACTATGTATAGTGATATTGTAAATGGCATAGCCACTTGTATCCAAGGATGCCAGCCTACTAGGGCAGCTAGCTAATCCCGGTTGCAGACACCTGTTCAGGCACATTTGCATTTGTTCAACACCCACAGAGACTACCTGTGGTTTATAGGGCAACAATACTGAGTTGACCTTAGTTACAGTTTCTGGGAGAGTGAATGTTATCTAGCATGATAAAGGCCAGCATGCCCAAACCCTCAGTCATGATGACTTGTGACTTCATGCTAGCACAAACATCAACAGCTCTCAAGGGTTGCATCTATCCAATTTCACTCACATTTTCCAAAGGTACTTGGGATTGTCTCCTTCAGACCAATAACATTCTGACAAATTGACCATGATGAAAATCAAATCAGTGTCTCATGGTCAGAAAGCAAATATTCTAACCACTCAGCCACATGCCCATATCATAGTGATATTCCATTTACATAATATAAACCATAAAATTTATAATGGAATGTAGTAAACTTATTTTTTGATGTAATGTTGCCTGGTAGAAAAAAAGGATGTAAGCTTTTTTTTTTATTAAGCTTAGTTTAAATTCAAAAAGAAAAAATTGGAGTAGGAAGATTGTAAAGTATTTAATGCTCCCCAGTGAAGAAAGTTTGCTGGCCTTGAAAATCAAAATTCAAACTTCTATTTTCTTACTTTGGTTTGAACATTAAAAACTGGCACTAGTGTGAAATCTGTAACTCTGTTATCCCCAAAAATGTTGTTCTGTTTTTGATGTTATGACATATAACATCAAAAACAGAACAACATTTTGGGGAGCATTTATTTTAATTTATTTTATTGAAAAATATCATTTTGCCTGTATGGTGACAGTTATGATATCAGCATTCATTTTTTCAAAATTTTCTTCAAAATTTTCACAGTTTTCTTTATTGATCCTAATATTAAACACAGAATAAGCAACATTTTCAACATTTTTTAATAATATATTTTAAAAACTGTAAAAATTCAATTCATATACAAAAATAAAAACTTGGAAGTTTATGGAAAAGGTACTGTAAGTGATCAAATGTTAAGAAATGTAGCGAGTATTCAAAATGGACATCAATTAACATAAGGACAATTACTTCTATGTCAGAAACTGGAAGACAACACAACAACAAGGGTTGCCAAACATTGTACAAACCAGATTTTGTAAAAATGTGAATTTGTTGTTTTTCTTACTTTGAATCTCGTAGACTTCCCATTCACATGCTACCTTTAAACTTGTTGCTAAACTAATAACAATAGTGGAGCAAGGAATTTTAGAACATGTTCCTCTGGTGGTAGTAATTGGGCATCATCCAACATTGTTTTACAAAAACCAGATGGAGGTTTAAGGATATATGGCATTATAAAATACTCTTTAAATTTTGTTCATTTTAACAAAAAGTTAAAATTCGGACAGAACTTATGGGATGACCTAATATATATATATATATATATATATATATATATATATATATATATATATATATTTAGAGATAGATGGTAAGAAAATTCTTCCTATTTCCTTTCTCATAAAGTTGTGCTTTCACAAGACTTCTGACTTCTGATGAACATGAAAAGTTTACTATTTTGAAAACTTTTTGTAGGTCACACAAAGGAATCTCACGAACCACATGTGTCTATATATTGAGCAGGGTTGATTTAACCTCTACAATGGGATGATCTTATGCTGAATACACAAAATCAGAAAGAGGAGTAAGAAAACATATATTTTCTAAAGGATTTATTTAACCTATATAGTGAGACAATCTTAAAAGGAATACACAAAAATAGAAAGAAAAAAGCTGCTTTTCTTACTAAATTTATTTAACCTACTTAGTAGGACAATCTTAAGATAAATACATAAAGATTATAAAAAAGACGACTTTTCTAAGTGGATTCCTAAGTCAGATATGCCATTTATCACAAAAATATAAAGAGGAGATAAAATTTCTAATTGGGTTTCTTTAACCTATACAGTATGACAATTCTAAGATGAATAAAGAAATGGAAATATTAGTAAGACAAACATGCCATCTCCTACTGAATTTATTTCACTAAAATGAATTGGAAAAATAGAACGATTAGTAAGATATAGATAGCATTTCTCACTTGATTTATTTAGCCTATACAGTGAGATGATCCTAGGAGAAAAGGGTACCAATTAGGATTTTTTACTGGCAGATATCAGAATAAGATATATAGATGACATTGTGTAGAAAAGAAACTGAAAGTGCAATGTAGTAAAGCAAAGCAAGAAAGTTCCAACCATTAACTGTAATAAGGCAGAATGCATGATTGTCAGCAAAAAAAGATGAAGGCATACAGGAATAGCCCTCCAGTAAGTAAACTGCATTAAGAAAAGAAAACCAAGTGTTAAGTATAGAAAAATGTCCTTAGAAGCAAAAAAAACAGTGGTGAACTGTTATGTAATATGTAAGCTTTTATATGGCAAGGAATGTTGAAAATTTTCACTAATGAAGAAGAGACTGAAAGTGATAGAGATATGATTTTTTGACAAATTGTAAGAATATTAAACAGAGAGCATGGGAGTAACAAGGTTGCCTTATAGAAAATAGGAACCAAGAGGATACTGCTACATAAATAAGAAAGAGACAATTGAAATTTCTGGGATACAATAATAAAAAAAACACCTGGAAAATGTAACAATCACAGGATATAATGATGACAGCAATTAATGAGTTCATTCAAATAGATGGCCAAACAAATAAAAATGAATAACAAAGTGTTGAAAGTTACTGACAAAACAACAAAAGACAAGAAATCGTGGAGAGCCATAATTATTCACGTTTTGAAAGGACATGACACATAAAAGAAGAAAGGGATACAATAGAGTAGCCTTTACAGTATGAACCTATAACAAATAGAGTAATGGGTGTAGAAATTTAACAGTTTAGTTGGAGTGTGGAACAGAGTGAGGTTGCGTGGGAAGGAGTAATTATGAGTCAAAGATCAAATTCATGTAAGGCTGCTAGTAATTTGAAAAAAGATGGGTGAATATTCTATTAACTCATCTTCTTCCATTCATTTTGAAGGTCCAGAGATATTATTTCATAATGCAACTGTTATTCATTATTTAATTTATACTGAACATATGTGCATAACTGATTTTCATAAGTGTTTTTTTGTTTTTGTATACACATGACTTTGAATAAAACTATATTTTATCTAACAAAAAGAGTAATTAATAATTTATAAATGCTACTTAAATTAACATTTTGCTCATGATAAATATCTGATATTACAAATGTATCAAATATTAATCAGCAATGAGAATTTGAATTTACATACATGAAAGTGACTGGGTTTGAGCAAGTGGAATAAAATCAAAAACAACTAAGTAGGTCATCTTTCTTTTGTTCATAAGAAAATGTTTAAATTATATGTTACAATGACTGAGATTTTAGACATGTACACTTTACTGGATATTGTTATCTTAT
The DNA here is from genome assembly GCA_964036315.1 of Acanthosepion esculentum. NCBI lineage: Eukaryota > Metazoa > Mollusca > Cephalopoda > Sepiida > Sepiidae > Acanthosepion > Acanthosepion esculentum. Next base: position 94,478,271 of record OZ038476.1, read on the forward strand.
TCAATATCAACAAATACTTATTCAAAGTATAAAATAACATCAACAAAATAATTGCTTATTTATAAAGGTCACAAAAGACCACATTGAAAATTTAATTTTTAAAGCTGAATATGCAAATTAGTTATTTCCATTAAGCAAGAACTGTTAAGTTGGGCAAGATATGACATACTGGTAGATAAAAATGCTAGAATTGCATTTATTTGATATCACAGTTTTATCTGACATTTGCATGCATACATTCACAGACAACTGATTTGTACTTAAATTAAAGAGCTTCAAGATAACACACACTAACCTTGATCATTATATTAGATTATTATCTTAAATCTTAAATAAATCAAAATAAGTAAATAACAGCATGTGAAGTTAATAATATTTTTCTCTTTACATACAGATTGCATCAATACACAAAATAAACATATGTAGAAAAAGTATTATTATGAATAACATTAGATGGGGAATAGTAAATTCTAATATTTTAATGCTAAATGTTTGCTTAAAGTTAAAAATAGTTAAAATGTACTTTTGACTTATGCTCATTGCATTTATTTTTTTTTATCATTCTCTTAGCTATTTGCTGTGAAAAAAAACTAATTCTCTCAATGAGCTCTTTTTAAATTATTTTGTTTTTAAAATTCATTAAACAAAAGTGCTACAAAGAAAAAACAAAACTAGAGGAAAATTGAAGAATTCAATTATTGAATTGATACTTTTGATTGCAGTCACATAATTAATGAATTTTTCTGCTCCCCCCCAAATCAAATCAAACTGTTGCAAAAGAAAAAAAAATACACCTTTTAAAAAAATGTTCAAACTAAAAAAATAGCATCTTTATGTGATACTGAGGCTGTGAGGTGGTTAAACATTAATTCTAAACAAAAACAGGGTTAAGCCCAAAATGAAATATGAACTGAAAGATAGAGAAATAGAAAGAGAGAATGGAAGACATTTTCCCTAGTAATGTTGAAGTGAAGAAAGGGCCATCTGGGTTGATTCACCCCTATGAATTGGAATGATGCATCAAGAGTTTACTTTCTTTTATCTGTTGAAAATCTGGCATGCAAATTAGGAAATGGCTTTATCTCTTTCTTTGGAAATTAGAAAAATACATGTCATTGGTGAAAAGAGAAGCAGACAGGAATTATATTTTTGTTAGTGAAAATGAATTGAGAAATGAAAACAAAGAATAAACCCACTGCTGGGATTATAAAAATTGATCCATCATAACAAACAGGTAAGCTGGTTTATCTTTCAGCTAAGACTGTGAACGGCCTAAGGATGGAAAACAGTGTATCTCTTTGTTGAGAATTTAGGTAAACAAATATATTTTCATTGACAAAAACAAATTGGGAAATAATTTTTATCTATCGCTCAGAAGGTTAAAATGAGAAGGTATTCTGGTTTGTGCTTTCATTGGACAGGTGGGTCCAGGAAAGGAATCAGAGAAATGGAGGAGAATAAACCATGCCCTATCTCCAACATACTTTAAAAATCAAATTCATCCCAAAGAAAGTTATGCCCACCCTGAAAGGTGGGAAGGAAGGAGGAAGAGGCAGAATTTAGCTCCACCTGTGTCAAGTAGCAGTGTGAGATGTGAAGTAAAGCAGGCTGGAGTTAAGTTGGAGTGACTACACCAAGGAAAGTGGATAATTCTCCAAATTTGGAAAGTTGATTAAGAAAACAGAAATAGGGAACAAAGAAAACCTTTATTGGGATTGATGAAAATTGGGGAATCACTGAATCCCCAGAGCCCTTTAGGACCACAACAGTTTTGAGCCAAAGTGCATATAAGAGGATGACTTTGGGCAGCTGAGAGACTTTGGGCTGAGAACTCACAGAGTACTACTGCAATCCATGTCAGCTGCCACCAGACTTCTTGATTCCAAGACTTTGAACCCAACCCTCCAGAAGTTTAGACAAGGCCCAGTGTCACTATAGTGATTGATGTGGAAAGGGTTAATTTTTGTTATAATAAGAGCTATATAAACCAACTGAAGATTAACCCCATGAATCTTGTATTATTTTTTTTATTGTGAAGATATTTTGTGTGAACTGTTAAAGCATTACATTTTTTGGTAAAAATTCTCAGAAATTTTCAAAGATTTGATAATAGATAGTTCTGTATTTGAGAGCATACAAGACTCCTAACCATTTAGGGAATAAAATATCAAAGGAAAATTTGTTGGATAGGACATAAAATTTTATTGTAATTTTGTATTGAGTCTCAATAAAAATAAAATAAAATAAAGTAAAATATAAAAATAATATATATAAACAAAATAAAGAATCCAAATTAAAATAATGCAATTGCTTTTCTTTAAAACCCTTATCTGTTTCTCTCTCTCTCTCTCTCTCTCTCTCTCACTCTCTCTCTCTCTTTCCCTCTCTGTATATACTTCTTTCTCAACTAACGAGAAGGAAACCTAGAAATAAAAAGAGGAAGAAGAAAAGACTAAACATTTGCAGGACCAGAACCTACTTATTTATGACTATAAATCTATCAAAATAAAACAGGCTCCACACATAACTTTCATTATATAAAAAAATGAAAAAAAACAATGGAATGCCAGAAAATAAAATAATTTTGGCCAATCAAAAACATTAACACAAAGAAACCTTTGATGTTAGTGGAAACCAAGTGGATAAATGCGTTGGTTAGATCCAGTGACTAGACCTAAAGAGTTATGAGTTCAATAGCAGGGCACAGCAGTGGTGAACAAAAAAAACTTGGAGAGTTGAGTTAAAGGAAAATAACTAAGACATCCGTAAGAGGCATGACACGTGGAACTAGAACAATCTACCCTGGTGGAATAAATAAAGCGTTTAGTTCGAAATACCAGTCACCTGAAGACAGCCAGAGCTTACAACGACCAAAATGTTGTAAATATGGCAATGAAGATGAAGATAACAGTTTGAATATGTAAATAATCCTAATACCTCATCTGAGAGATATAGACAGAATGGGAAATTTTCTTTTATAAAAGATTTTGTTTTATGGAATGGTTTAACATTTTACTACAAAAAAAAAACATAAAGTAATTATTATAAATTAAAAACATAAGAAAACCTTGGTTTCAAATCCTTAAAATGTATATTTTAACCTACTATACTTTAACTATTTAACTACTATGTATACTTTAACCTACTACTTTTAACCTACTAACATAGTAAGTTGGATAACTGACTTTTTTCTAGTTTTGATGAAAAATTGTTAGTTTTCATTTTTTACTATAAAACTCCAAAATCATGTGCACTTTAAACATGTGAAAGAAAGAAAAATAAAAAAAGATACACTCTGTTTTTCAAAAATTACCCAAAATCATAGAATAATCTGATTTTATTGAGATTGCCAGTATTTATTTATTAATGAATGAACTATATTAGTTCATTTTTGTGGAGGTTTTTTTCAGGCCAGTTATGCCCATCTCTTTTACTCATTGCTAGTGAATTTTTAATGTCGCTTATTTCTACAAAGCTAAATCCCCAAAGCTGTCATAACATTTAAAATGTTTAATATCAAATATGAATATACTGAAAATATGGTCTGAAATCTTAAAAGAATTAAAAGAAAATTCAAAAATTATTTTTTGTGGAGAGTTGCTAATAATCAATTTTAATAAAATTGACTGCATATTTTCTGTTTTCACATTAAAAAAATCCTGATGTATATTTTTTATGAAAAATTGGCATGTATTTTTACAGAATGATTTTAAATTTCTTATAGATCTTGATCCTTACTGAAAATCTTGATATAAAATAAAGATACCTTTGAAAAATCAAAAAATGAAAAATTTAATGCTGTTTTTGAGTATGAACATCAATTTAAATAACTTTTTTTTATTTTATGACTACCTGATTGTTATTCTACAAAAGATCAAAAATAAAATTCGGAATTATGTCCCATGACCAATGATTCATAATGACTCCTATAATGAAGATGGGAGAGTAGCAATTCAAGAGGGAACAATAAAGAAAAAAATTAAATGTCCCTTTAAATATACAAAAATTATTGAACGGTTTGACAAATCTACTCATGCTGATAGTATTATTTTCTATTTAATAAAGTTTTTATTGTCATTATAATAATTTCAGAAATAAAGTAAAGATACCATGGGATAAGTTAAAAAAGTTAATAAAAAAGTACATTCATTAAAGAATAAGTGCTGACATTTTCATAAAAATTGAATAACTCCCTGATTTTTGCTATATTTTTTAAAGATCTGAGATTTAGGTTTACATATTAAAGTGTGCATGATGTTTAGAGGTGTCACAAATGTTTTATGACTTTAGTAGTAAAACAGAATCAGAAATAAAGGTAAATTAATGATCAGTTCAATGATATTTTTATCAATTTTTTCTAGTTTATTTCTTTTAATAAATTTTGGTATGAATACAATTCTAAAGATCTTGTTGGATGCAAAGAAATATTTTATTATTAATAATTAATAATTATAATAAAGTATCACTTAAATTCTATTTGAATTTCTGGTTAATTTACATTATTTGCATGTAGACCATTTTTGCTAGTATCTGATGATGACTGGAGGGCACAACAGCCAAAACATGATAACAACAACAAGAGTCTGCATGTAAATATAAATTTTAAAATCTTTCTCCTTATTTTTCTTTTTTTATATTCCTTTTAATAGTGTAAGAAATTCAAAATTGTTTATTCAAACTTTCATAAAGTAAAATATTTGGAAGCACTTTTTTTTTTCTTCAAAGAAAATAAGTTGCTTGATTGAGATATGTTTGGTTGTCTGCATTTGATTTAATTTTGTAGTTGACAGCTACACCTAGCACAGGTCAAGTTCTATCCTTCTCTCTGCTCATCTGTGCAGATCACCTTTCATTCAACCTTTTGACCACACATACTAATTAGAGTTAATTTTAAAAGTACTAGAACCACACATTTCAATTTTCAAATGGTGACTCTGACTAGGCAGGTGAGACATTGTGGCCTCTTAACCACAAGGAGGTTGGAATTCCTTGGTCCTATTTCACTACACTTCCCACTGATCTTGTGATCACATAAAGTGTAACTGGGTGCAGGTCACTTCTACTGCATACTCCTTCTGAGGGGGAAAGCTCCAGCTTTGTTGTCCTGGAGTTTGTGTAGAACACTCATATCAACCTCCTCATGGCTGGTGAGAGGGGACTACTTGGTAAAGCTGATGAATCTTCTTCAGATTCTGGCAGGGTTGTTCCTACCTGGATCAACCTCACACTTTCCTCAGAGCTGCTTTCATTTCCTGATGAAAAAAAAACAAAAAACGGGGAGCTTCCATGTAAAAAATTATTTTTTTGTTGATTGAGAAGGCATGGGGGCTGGTGTAGATGATGGTATTGTTCTAGGTGTAGTTTTAAAGGGTGATGGCAAGAGAATTTTTTTTATATATATGTCTTTCAGTTTGGATGGGGTGAGAGTTATTGATTTTGGTGGAGGTGGAGGGGCAAATGTTTTTCTAGATGTTAGGGAAGACGGGGCAGGAGTTTTTCTTTCTTTTTGGATGAAAATTCTTATTGTTTTCCCAGTTGGTCCATTGAGATTGTGACCGGGGCATCACTCTTAAAACTGATAGAGAGAGTGGGACTGTTTGTGACTTTCCTTTTGAGGTCTTCTGGTGCTTCCCTCTGCCCTTATCAACAACCAGCCATTCCCCTTCCTTCTCCACAAACTACACAAGTGGCAAGTAAAGGTTTGTCAGTGAATGTGGGATGAGACCCAAATGGGGGTTTGACCACACAAATTCCAGCCACTGGCTTACCCACTACAGGCGAAGCAGATTTAATGGACTGAGCCAATAAGGAATTTTGGTCAACTGGGGCCAGAACTTCAGCGGCCTTCTTCCCTGGGCAGGAAGATAAGAGATGGCCAGTCTCTCATATATTCTGGACCGCTACATTCAGACAGTTGGAGATGGAGAGGAAAGCTTTATGATCAAGCATTATATTGATGCTCCATTCTCTATTCAAGTTGTCAAGGGACACATCTAATGTCTCCCTGTAATCTTCGAATTAAGCCGCTAGTTGCTTCCCTGACTCAAGAGATTCTTCACCTGCATTGGTATTTGGTCCGGATGATTAAATCCTTTGTTATTAATTCATGGCCAGACAATCTTCCGGCGATGGCAACAGTATGTCCCACATAAAAAAAAAAAAAAAACCCTTGCTCTTTATTATTCTTTGTTGCTTAACCCCTAGGGATGTCAATGCTTTTTACAACAGACAAATCTTGCACGAATACTTGTCCACCACGAAGACAGACAATTCTTGCTTCAACTTTCTGAAATTATTCGAGGTCCACCAGTGGCCATCCTTTTTAATCAGATATTTGTAACATTTGCTCACTCCAGGAACTCCGCAATGTTGACGATACATTTTGGTGGGAACTTCCAGCATTAGGGCGATTCCCTGGTCACTGTACGGTCTTTACTCCCATTTTCAGCTACCATCTTTTGTTGTTGGTTTTGGCTGTTTTTTGTTTCCGTATTTTTGGCTATTTCTTTGTTGATTGGGGCCATTCTTGAGCACCTTAATCAAAATAGTAAGGTTTGTGGGTCGAGCCGTGGATTTCGAGGCTGACCCCAAAAGATTTCTCACAACATGCCGACTTTTACCGGCCATATTGAAAAGAAAAAAGATTTTGTATAAACAAAAAGAAATTCAAAACTGAAACAAATAAAATAAACGCAAAGAAAATACAAATAAAACAAAATTTAAATGCTGATTATACAAGACAAAGAAATAAAGTTCGGCGCGAAAAATCTAGTGCGACTTAGAAAGATTCTAAATAAAACGAATAGAATGATTATTTCAAAAATAAAATATAATCAATAGAAAAAAAGAAAAAAAACGGTAGAAAAAGTATTAGTAAAACTAAAAGGTTCGCCCTAGTGTAAAAACTTAAGGACCAAAAGGAAATAGAAATAAAAAATCGCTGAATAAAATTAAAGAAACATTTGAAGAAAAACGGTAGTCTTGTCGCGGTGTGCTCGATCACCGCTCCCACTTTTTGTAAAGAATCCCGTATACGCCTTCGGCAGAGAACGGTCACGACCCACGTGCGCTAAAAATAGTAATGACCTATTTTCAAACAAAAAGAAAAAAACACAAAAACTTAATTTTCGCCACGAAACCAAAACAAAAGACTTTTAATTTCGTACCGAAATTAATTTAAATACAGTCAACAAACACCGAATACACTTTTACTGTAATTAATACGGCCTGAAATTAATTATAGTTACTTGTTGTATGAACGGTTTCCATAAATACCAGCGATTTCACAGCAATCAGGGGACACGGGCTAGGGAGCCAGGAGCCTTCCTAAATCGCGACTTTGACGCGCCCAGTCAAGTCGACCGAGCCCAGCAGTTAGTGATTACTACGGGAGGTTCCGCATCAACAACTTCCAACCGTCGACCCGACCGGAGCATCCGCACCTCAACCGGAGCGTCCGCATCAGCAACGTCGAACCAAAGACTACACCGGAACGTCAGCACCTCAACATCGCAACGCCAGCTGCCTACTGCCATTGACGCCCAGCTACCGACTCCAGCCGTGACCACCGAGAGAGAAGGCCTGTTTGATTTCGTTGTTGACAAATGTGACGTCATCATATTGAGTCCGACTTGCAAGGAGCGTGTCGTTTGTTTTGTGTAGCAGTTTTTTTACGGCGGCATTTTTAAATTACTTATTAATATTTTCTTTTAAATATTGAATTAATTTAAAACAAAAACAATGCCTTATAGATGCATTGTACCAAATTGCAAAGGGAATTATAAAAACGGCCCTAAAATATATGTATTTTCTTTAACTAAAGATAAAGAATTATCTGATGTTTGGATTCGTACAATCAGAAGAGATCATTTTTATCTACTAAATTCAGCAGAGTGAGTATATTTTTTGTATTAAAAAATAAGTAAATTTTATTGAAACTTTAATGATTTAATTAATACCATGTCTTTGTAATTCATAACATAAAGTTAATAAGACATAAATCTAGCGAGAAAGTTTAGAGAGAGAGACATTCATTCTCGTACGTGTTGTTTTTAAAATCTAAAATCTCATTTTTTTAAGAAATAAACTTTAAAGAAATTTTCGAAAGGAATATTTTATATACATAAAAAATAATTTTATCGATTTTTTAGAATTGTTTTATTCGTGACTAAATGAAACTTTAATTGAATTGAATTTTATGTCTAATTCACAACACATTTTACAACAGCTTTGTAACCTGTTTTAAAAAGTTATTAAACTCAATTGAAACTTTGAGGATTAAAATAATTTCTTTATAATTCACAAAACACATTAAAAGAAATTTGCGAAAGTTTTTAAAAGCTGAAATCTAATTTTTATAAAAATAAACTTTAAGAAATTTTCGATATAAATTAATAAAGGAATTTTTTTAGGCATAAAAATAATTCTAATAATTTAACAATTTTTTAGAATTGTTTTATTCATAAAAATGTTTTGCATTCATCATTTTAAATTAAAGAAATGAATAAACGTTAAAAATTCTCTTATTTCTACATAGCTTCGTCACTAATAATCTTTTCTTGAATTCTCTCCACTTTTTCTAAAATTGTTATTGCTTCATATTATTTTTTAGATTTTTGCTGATTGATTTCCTTAGATTTTCACAAGAATTTAAAATAGGTTTGGTTTTTAAAATCTTTTTGAGTTTTTATGTGAACTACATTTTCGACCGGAGGACATAAGGAGTGAATCGTCAGCTTTTGACGAAAAAACAGGTGTCACAATTGCAGTTAACCTAAAAAAATATATCTTCATGATGGTGCTATTCCTAGAATTTTCCCAAACTGTCCCTCATATTTATCTTCATTGACTACTTCTAGAGAGTCACCAGATTCCAGGAGAATGTGACTAGAGAATTCTGCTCTTAAAAGTGCTTTAAATCAAAGTATTAATGATGACTTAGCATATAAAATGCAGAAGAAATTCCATAATAATGATCTAGAAGGGAAATTAAATTTCCTTGATAGAAATTACTGGAGTTTTGTTAGGCAGCAAAAGACACTTATTATATTCAGCATCATCAAATCCCCATATCCAAAAATCTATCTGTCTCTTGTAATCGAATCTGATTTTGCAGTACATGTTTTTTTGTAGAGATGTGGAAATACATTCAATAGGGGATTATAAGATTTCTAAACACGTAACTGATCAAAATACTCTTGAAATTCTGATAAAAAACATGAAAAAATAACACAGAACAACAGCAACTTGAACCTCAAAATATGAGTTTTATATTAAAATTGGTAATGTCATTTCTACTATTGGTGCAAGAAGAATCAAACATTAATGCAATCAAATTTATATATGAGCAGCTAAATTTAATGACACAAAATAAGCTTGATTATTCAACAGAAATGATATTTTCTTCATTGTTATATAACTGTTCCCCTAAAGGGGACAGATTGTTAAGAGACAGCAAAAATATAATTTTACCTAGCTATTCGACCATTAAAAGAGTAACCTTATCAACATATATGAATCCTTTGATTGAGCAACATAACAATTTTCTTATGTATATTAAAAATAAATTTAAGCTCCTAGTGCAGGACATCACAGTATCTTTACTTGTTGATGAAATTCATCTAAAACATTATAAGGGTGGTAATATTGTTGGCTTATCTGATAACAGCAGTGAAGCTGCAACAAGTGCTTTTGCTTTTAGGATTAGCAGTGTATTCTCACAATATAAAATGTTGTGCATGTTATGCCAACTAAATGTCTTAAAGCTGAGAAGTTATTTGATATAGTTAAACATATAATAATTGGTTTAGAGGAGATAGGCTTTCAAGTATTATCAATCATAACAGATAATAATGCTATAAATAAAAAAGCTATATCTTTCTTTTGCAGTTCTCCAAAGCTTTCCATTGTATATCCACACCCAGTTATAAAGTCTCAACCTCTTTTCTTCCTTTTTGACTCGGTCCATATATTAAAATACATTAGAAACAATTGGCTTAGTCAAAAAGATGCAAATAAATGCATGCTGTTCCCCAAAGTTTGTCATGATGGAAATCATGAATTAGATAGTATCCAAAGTGCCACATTTTCTACCTTACAGAAACTTCATGCCTTAGAATCTCAGTCAATTTTAAAATATTGTTATAAATTAACCTCAAAGGCACTTTCTCCTACTAATCTTGAAAGGCAAAATGCTAATTTAGTTCTGCAAATTTTTAATGAATACACTACTCAAGGATTATTGATCTTAGGAAAACAGAAATATTTGCCTAATTTTGCAGAATATATAAACATATTTTATATTTGGTGGACAATAATGAATGTTAAAATGCCATATAAAGGTTGTCGGCTTAGAAATAAATACTGCAATCCACTTAGAATGAATGAAGAAAATTTTAGATTTCCCTCTGTATTCTGTGACTGGTTAGAATCTTGGAATAGCATTTCTGGAAGAAATGGCAAATTAACAAAGGAAAACTTCACTGCTTTGCATCATACAACCTATGCATTTCTAGAACTGACCAAGTATTGCATAGAAGAACTGAAAAGGCTGTACATATTACCAGGCAAATTTCAAACTGATCACCTTGAGGCAAGGTTTGGTCAATATCAACAACTTACTGGGGATCAGTAAAATATCTCGATACGGCAAGTGTTTGAGTGTGAAAAAATTATTAGAATGCAATCAGTTTTAAAATTAAACTTACCATTTAATCAGCAATGCATTAAAATTGATTTAAAGAGTTTACAAGAACCAAACTGGGATGAAGTGACAGAGGAGGAAAAGTTATATATATATAAATATAGAATTGATGTTAAAGAGGATGATGTAAATAATTGCAGAGAAGTTCTACCTGTAATACTATACTTAGCAAGTTATTGGTGTAATGCAGTTTTTAAGAAAATTAAATGCAATAGCTGCAAAGATTTAATATCTGGAAGTGTAAGAGATAATGTGGAAGAAATACCTGAAATAAGCATCTATTTTCAGGGGATTAATAGAGGTTCTCTCTTATATCCTAATGATAAAACTATAAATTTTGTTCTGAATAATTATGTAATCATTGATAAGCTGATAAAAAATCATTCTTTTCTTCATTCAGTAAATCAAAGAAAAATAAAATAAGCCATGCATATAACATTGAATGTTTTTTGCAGATTATGAGGTTCTTTTTTATGTTGACACTTGTGATGAGGGTCACAATATAGAAAAAATACAAAGAATGTTTGTCTGGAGCTCTACAAATGCTCTTTTAAATAATTTTTGTTCTAGGGAAAATAATATTACAAGTAACAAGTTAAGCAGAAAAAGAAAACTTCATTCAGCTAAATTTTGTATCAGTAACCTATTTTTCTGAAAGTATTATTTGATTTTTAAATCTATTTATTGTTTGTATCTAATTTATTTTCTTGTTTGTGTTTTTGTTTCTTGTTTATGTTTAATTGTTTTATTTATTCATCATTTAATTATAATTTGCTTATTTAATTGTTTGTTCCCTAATTCATAATTCAGTTGTTACTGTAATAATCTCTTAATGATTACAAAAATTGTAACTTCACAGAATAATTATTAAAATTGAAATAAAAACATGCAAATTAAAACAATGCTGATTATGATTTATAAAAAATGTTAAAATGTGAAACAATTGAAATCATGAATGAATTTCATTCTTAAAATTGTCTGTAACCAGTAACCTACTTTTCTATAAATATTATTTGAATTTTAAATCTCTTTTTTGTATCAAATTTATTTACTTTCATGTATTTAGTTTATTTGTTTCTTATTTATATTTTAATCGTTTATTTATCATTTACATGTAATTTGCTCGTCTATTTATTTAATTGTTTATTTGTTTCCTAATTCATAATTGAGTTGTTGCTGTCCGAGTGTATATGAATAAAATCATTAATAATTACGATATTGTAACTTTACCGAATAATTACTAAAATTAAGATAAAAACATGCAAATTAAAACAATACTGATAATGATTTAAAAAATGTTTTCAAATTTGAAACAAATAAAAAAATAATGAACGAATTTCAGTCTTTAAAATTTAATGAAATCTAACATGATGTTTAATTTCTTTAACAAAACATTCAGCAACATTTTTTTTTCTTATCGGTTATTTTTTAAAAATTAATATGAAATAAAGTTCTGTATAAAATCCAATTTTGTTTATTTGTTTTGTAAAACAATGTATTTTTTAAAAGTTTTCTCAAACTAATTTTTTTCTTACAATTATTCGTTACATTATGATTACTGTCTGTTTCACTGCGTGGACTACTTTTGTGACGTCATGTCACTACCGAATAGGCCTTGTCTCTCGGAGGTCACGCTCCAGCGCCCGTCGATATCCGGATACCGATCCCGATACACGACCTCCTTCGTCTCACCATTTACCGTACGCAAATAAATAAAGACACGATACCCATCCGTGTTTTGTCATCCTTCTTTGCTATTGCCGTCACCTATCCTTGCCTTTGTGCCCACTTTCTTAGTTGTACGGTCGCTTGGCACTCACACCTTTCGGCCCTCTGCAACAGTCTGGTGTAACTAAACGTTATACCAGAAAAAAAGATGCCGAGGTGATTGGGGGTGGGGTGGGTGATAAAACTAAAACAATGAAAATAAAAATTTAACTAACTAGTACCCATATGTACAAATTGTTTGTCTTTAATTAAAAAAAAAAAACAATTTAAAAAATGTAGATACCAATATGTACTTAACAATGTATGATATCCATATACTAGGAACAGAACAAAATCATGTTAGTAATAAAGCCTACATTGTGGCAGGAAACAGTAGTTAATCACTCAAATATACACTCATCCAGACACAACAACAAATACTAAATGCACACACAAAATCCGAAAGGCGTCATGCATCCAGCGAACTGACAAATGTCACCTAAATGAGGAGGGAAGGTGTATTAAACTAAAGAAAGAGGAGGCAGAAATAAAAGGGGCCGATGAATATACATCCCCTAGCTAAGTTAACTTTGTCAAAAGAGACTAAGGACAAAACAAACCTAAACGGGCGGGGTTGCCAAAATTCCTTCGCAACACCAGCCAGGTGAGTGATGCATCATCGTTAGTGAGGTATTTTAACACGGGCTCTCAAGGCCATATGGAGCTAGCCTCCTGCTACATTCAACCAAACTCACCAATCAGACCATCTTGAACGGACCCCCTAATTAGAACCTGGTATAATTTCCTATAATGTCCATCCGTTGCTTGTAAAAGGAACTTGAGACATAACCGACATTCACGATAGAAGGAGCACATTTCTCAGAGACGGGAAGTTCTTACTGGCGTCTTCCTTCCAGAATTCGCCATTCCCATCCGTTTGTAAACACATCCGGTCTAGGAAAGAAGCGTATATTGACGAATCTGATCGCTAGGCATACCCAGAGCGCCTTCAGAAGGGTGGAGGTAACACATCTTCCGACATACCTTAGCAGATGTGCCTACCCACAAGGAGAAAAAGACCCTAACTAACTGCATTAGTATGGCATAGGGAAGTGGAAACACGGATAGTCCGTAAAGAAAAATTGGGTACATGTGCGAAGCACATACTTCCGCATTCCCCTTTAAGGAAAGATTCCTCCAGGTCCACAGACGAGCTGTGAACTCGACCTTCTCCCGCATCTCCAACCAATTTATTTCCAACATGAGAACCAGACGCCGAGTATCTTGACCGGCCCATCCGTTCAGAGGAAAGGCCCGGGAAACACCTTTCCCCGCACCCAGTCGCAAGCCAACAGTCATATCGTGGTTGATCTTGGCCTCTGTCACCGTCTCGTAATGTACTGTACTATCTTATCTTATCTCTACTCTGTTCTACGCTCTCGTTGGCTTCAATATTTATTTTTGTAAAAACAAAGAATGTGGTACAAGGACAAAAAGTGCAGATGTGGAATGCTGGACTTCATACGTCTTATCTTAAACTTAGCTAGCCACAATCACTGACCTAAACAAACTATACAATATTCCTTGCACCAAAATACCACATTCCTACTTACCATTCTTACGACAACCACCATAATACCTCTAAGTCTCTATGAAGTCCTAACTAGTTCCCATATGTGGGGGTGGGGAATAATATGACAACTAAAAAATATGAAACCCCAATGTTTAAAATGACATGTACAAGACAATAAACAATTTTTTGTTAGTAATAAAAAAAAATCCCACAATCCTTAATTGTTGCATTGCATTAGAGAGGGGGATCGGTGCTGACCCGAGTGTACGCTTGAGTCGCTGCCCATATCAGTGGAGAGACATGGATAAATAACTGTTTTCCACGGGCCAGAAACCATGATCAAAGTGTAGTATCTGTTCCACAGACATGACCAGCTAAGACAAGCTTTGTTCTATATCCTGCGTAAGCGGGGACTGGAAAAATTTTTAATAGCCTGGAACAGATACTACACTTCTAGCCATCGCCAGCTCCTGCCGCTCCAGCTTTCCTTGATGCAATAAACTGTCCTTTTCAGGACAACACTATTTAGCGACCACGAAACTGTCTTTCTCAGGCCAATGCTATTTCTCACTTTGCTTGTTCCCATTAACATTATTTTTGTTTATTTTCTTTTTTTATTTAACAAAAATAAATTTGGCAGTATTTATTTTTGCTCAATTCTTCGTTCTTTGTTGTTGTCTTACGTCATTCAATATCTGTTTGAGAGCCAATATATCACCCGCAACAAACTTGACGTAAAACAAAAAACACTGTGCCCACAAAGATTCAAACGAAGGTACAACCGAGATGTCAATCAGTACGTCAACACCCCCCGCTCCACTTGGCACTATACAATGAAGTCAACCTTAGAAATTAGTTTCTGCAGCTTGAAGCGATATTCACCGCCCGCCGGAGAATCACTTCCCAAAAATCCAGTTTAACCAACGTGGTGCAAGCCATACAATCAAACGTAGTCGACGAGCTAGTGAACATAGTTGAAAATTCCCCGGAATCAGAGCTATACACGCATTGAAAAATGCAATCATCAAGAGGACTGGACGCTCCGACGAAAAGTTGCTCCGCGAAATTTTACACACACCAGTGGAGAAGACAGAACCCCATCCCAGCTACTGCGCTTTATGAGAAGCCGCTTAGGCCATCACACCATGGCAGAACTAATCCTTCGTCTTCTATGGATGGACAGACCACCAACGACTGTGGCAGAGATACTTTCACCAATGGTTGAAAACACCCCCTGGCTGACGTCGGTGACAGGATTTTTTCCACGCGCAATCGGGGGAATCAACTCACTGCACGAAGCCCGCAACACAAATACGAAGCACATTGGAAAGGCGTTAGTAGACCTGCAGAAGCAAATGCAACTTACCCTGAGCAGATGAATAAATAGATCTCCAGTTCAAGACAGCAGGGTGCGCAGATTAAGCCACAATCAGAACAGAAAAAACAAACCAGATATCTGCTACTTCCATCAAACATTCCGAGACAAAGCAAGGAACTGCAAAAAGCCTTGCAAATATCAGATCGAAGGGTAGAAGCAGTGGACCCAGCCAGTGGAAAAATACAGTTGTGCTTGCTCTCTGTATAGGACAAAAACAACAGACTAAGGTTCCTAGTGGACACAGGGCAACGATCAGCGTGATACCCCCTACAGATCGTCACGCTCTCAAGTTCGTCCTGTTTAAGACCCAGCAGCTAACCCATAGAGACTTATCGTACAAAGACACTCCCCTTAAACATTGGTATGCGACGTGATTTGGGTCTAAGAAGATCTTTTCCATGGATTTTCACACAAGCAAATGTGAAAACACCTATCCTAGGAGCGGATTTCTTATCCCATTTCGATTTATCAGTGAATATGGCTACACACTCTCACATTGACAGTAACACAAACCTAAGAACAAAGGGAATCACCTCTATCTACAAGTCAACAGGAATTAGTTCAGCAATACCAACGGCTAATGGCCTACATGAATTGATAAAAAAAATTTCCAACACTAATCACGCCTTTAACACATACAGATGAAATCCGTCACACTGCTAAACATTATATCACCACATCTGGACCACCTACACACGCATCACCACGCAAATTACATCCGGACAAATATAAAATAGCAAAAGACGAATTTCAACATATGTTGCAATTAGGCATCATACGTCCTTCAAATAGCCCATACTCCTCTCCGCTACATATGGTTCCAAAACCAGAAGCTGACGCATGGCGACCTTGTGGGGATTTTAGGAATCTCAATGCAAAAACTGTTCCTGATAGATATTCTATACCGCACTTACATGATTTCGCCATAGGTTTGCAAGGAACCACAGTTTTTACAAAATTGGATTTGGTTAAGGCGTACTACCAAATTCCAGTAGCAGAAGAAGACATAAGGAAAACTGCAATTACCACTCCTTTTGGACTCTGAATTCACCAGGATGCCATTTGGGTTACGTAATGCCACCCAAACCTTTCAAAGACTCATTGATGAAGTTTTGAGAGGATTGCCTTTTACCTTTGCATATATCGCTGACGTGCTTATCGCCAGTCGTGATAGAAAAGAACACCTATACCATACTTCGAGAGACTGGCACATTTTGGCTTAAAGATAAATGTCCACAAATGCGATTTTGCTGTTTCAAAGTTAAATTTCTTGGGCCATGTGATCGACAAAAACGGAATCACACCTGTCCCAGAGAAAGTAGCAGCAATACAAAACTTTCCGCAGCCGATATCACTGCGTCAATTAAGAAACATTTCTCGGTTTAATAAATTACTACCGTAGATTTATTCCAGGTCGTTCCAGAATTTTGACCCCACTCACAAACTTGCTGCAAAAACAGAATAAGAAAAATGCAAAAATACGGATGGACGGAGAAGCGTTAGCTGCATTTCAAAATGCTAAAAAAGCGTTAGCAGATTTTACCAAGCTCTCTTATATCAGTGACAATGCTAACTCAACAACTGATTGACAACTGATGCCTCAGGAGATTCAATTGGAGCAGTTCTACATCAGAAGGTAAATGGCTCAGAAGAGCCAATCTCCTTCTTCTCGGTCAAATTAAACAAAGCACAGCAGAAGTACAGTACCTTCTCGAGAGAGTTACTAGCTCTTTACTTATCAATAAGGCATTTTCGGCATCTGCTCGAGGGACGAAACTTTACTATTTTCACAGACCACAAACCTCTCACTTGCGCTTTACATGTGAATACAGATAAATACACACCCAGAGATACCCGACAACTGGACTACATATCCCAATTTACATCGGATATTCGCTATATTAAAGGTTCAGACAATATCGTGGCAGATACACTCTCGCGCTCCACGATACAATCTATCGATTCTGTAACCCGTACCTTCGACCTCATTGCAGATGAACAACAGGAAGATACCACATTACACAAAATAAAAGAGGACACTTCTTTACAATTGAAGGAACACCCCGTCCCATTTGGAACAAAAACACTACTCTGTGATGTTGGGACTGGTTATTCAAGACCATATATTCCACCTTCATTGAGAAAAAAGATATTTCTGCATTTTCACAACCTCTCACATCCCCGACAAGTTGATTAGCAGTCGTTTTGTCTGGCCAAACATGCATACTGACATAAAAAGCTGGACTCAAACTTGTTTAAATTGCCAAAAAAGCAAAGTAAACAGACATACTAAGTCCCCTCCTGGGCATTTTCTAAAACCAGATGGTAGATTCACGAATCTTCACATTGACATAGTGGGTCCCTTACCAGAAGTAAACGGACATAGTTACCTACTCACTATTATTGACCGATTCACAAGATGGCCTGTCGTTGTTCCTCTAAGGGATATATCTGCAGAAACGTTCTCTAAAAGTATATTACATGAGTGGATTGCCGTTTTTGGTTGTCCCTCAGTAATAACTAAAGATCGAGGTTCTCAGTTCCAACCTACGCTCTTTGATGAGTTCACAAAACTATTGGGAGTTAAGCATATAACAACAACGGCTTATCACCCATGTGCCAATGGCTTAATTGAACGTTTCCAAAGGCAACTTAAGACAGCATTAACAGCAAATAATGATTCCAAGACGTGGTTAGAAAATCTACCGCTAATATTACTATCCATCCGGAATGTAATCAAAGAAGATTTAGGATGTACACATCCGAAATGGTTTTTGAAACGTCCTTGACGTTACCAGGACAGTTTTGTGATAAATCCAGTCACCTCCAGCCAACTACATCTTTTGTACAAAGATTTAAGCAAAGAATGAATAAACTAGTTTTCACACCCACTAGAACACAAACAAAAGACCTTTACACTCCAAAAGACCTCCACAATTGTGAATATGTTTTCGTACGAAACGACGCAGTAAAAAGGCCTCTTTGCCCTACTTATACGGGACCTTTCCAAGTAGTCGACAGAAAACCCAAATATTTCACAATTGTAGCAAAAGGCAAGCAAGACACTGTCTCCATAGACAGACTAAAACCAGCGTACTTTAATTTACCTACAAAGAAAAGTACGTCGGAACATTCTACAGCCGCGTCAAATACCAACGTAAGTGAAACATTTTCTACACCTCCAAACACACCTAAAAACATTACCACAAGATCGGGTAGACACGTACACTGGCCTACTCATTTTAAAACATATATTAGATATTGAAAAATATTTTCAATATTTATCAATCTGCAGGGGGGTTTATAGGATACAAATCCTATATCATTCCAACAAATAACTGAAAAACACAAAGTAGATTTGCACACCCGCAAAATCGGATCAAAACGACTAAAAACATTATTTCGCAATAAGATGTGAAATTAATTTTCTGACCAATGAAAGGAGGCGATTTGCTAAACTAAGAAAAAAATAACGATCCAGTGTGAAAAAAAAGTCAGCAATAAATAGAGAGACTCAAGTCAATCACCAGTCAGAAGGGCGCAGAGATCAAAGAGGACGGAGGACTGACAGTCAGGTCCGTCACTGACTCAACCCGACACTAAGAGCAGAAAGTGGGGTAGGAAAGGAAAACAACAACAAATTTACAACTGAATCCAAAATAATTCAACCCGATAAGTACATTTTCCTCTTATCTTTTATTTCTCATTCACACTCTCTTTTTCAACTTAAATTGATCGCCCCCTTTTTCCTTTTCACCTACTCGGCGGATACAACAAAACCAAAAGAAACAGACATTACTCTACTCCGTTGAAAGACAGCGAACACAGACATTTTTTGATCAAATCATATTTGCTTAAACGAACTAAAAAGCATTAATCTTTTTTTACTCTATTCAAACAAGATATAAAAATATACAAATTTGAATGTCATTAAATATACAATATTCTGTTTTTCTACAAACATTCCTTAGCGTGTTGTCTTTTCTTGAAATTTGCGTTGTATTTTGTGGACAGGGTATCCCGCATTAAATTCTCCTTTTAATCCGGGTATGCTGTACCCCACAGTTCTAATGGCGATTAGGGCTTTCTTTGCTGTTGGGGGAGGGTCCCACGTGTTGCAAAAAAAATCTATTCGCCAAGTCGCAGAACATCAAATGTTGCGTAGATATGTTGTATTGCAGTGGATGAAAAGTTGTTATTTTGTACTTTCATAGGGTCAAATCACAAATTTTGTAGCTGTATATGTTTTTGCTAATAGTTTAAGTTCAGTATCCGCCGTGCGTAGTAGGGTAGGAAGAAAAGTTTGTCGAAGTTTTTCCTCCTTAACTCTCGGTTTGGAATAGGTCTGTAAAATTTACACTGTAAATGTATTTGAGTCTGTACATATATAGTCTAGTGTGTTTCTTGTTATCAGGAGAAAAAAATAATAAATAATACTAAATTTAATAATAAAATAAATAATAATGCACTTTTTAAAAACTATTTGAGAAGATCTTGAAACTTTTTTAATTTTCTCATGTGAAGACAAAATTTGCGCCTTGTCATTCCAGATAACCATAAAATCTGTGCAGAATAGAAAATTCCTGTCGATTTTCCAATATAATAACCACTGAACTACTTACACTGTATGCCAATTAAGTAATGTTCAAAATGGGCGTCAAATAAACGTGAATATTTCTGTTAGGTCTTGTTAGCCAATCATTTTCCAGTTAGAGATCGTCTGCACTATTTTACGAAGAAGGGTTTTTTTTGTATTTTTTGCAGCATCTGAAGAAAGGAAGAATGGATACTGGATCAAATAGCCTCTCGACTAAAGGTTACATTATCGTTTTTATGATCAAACAAAATTGATTAAGACTTCCTTTAAAAAAAATTGTAATTTGTTGGTGTATATTAAATGTTTCGGTCTCCTTACAAACAGATAATTGTTAAAAAATGTATAATTTGAATATTTATTTTCAATTCATAATCGTTAAAAAATAATTGTGGGAGTTTTCTTGTCTGCAAATTGTAATTGAAAAATTTAAAATAGAAGTCATTCTTCTCGTCCATTTAAAATTAAATTAAATATTATAAATTCTTTGGAAAAAAAATAACTTGCAATTTTTTTACATTGTAGTACACAGACACTCATTAATTTCCGTTGGCTGTCAAAATGATTTTTAAAACTAAAAAACGTAATTTAATATCCTTGCATGTCAGCATTTTATTTTGTTCCAGTTTTAACGACCAATCTGTTTGAAATACGCTTTTTTTATACATAGTTTAAAAAATTAGAACTATATTTTCAATTTACCAAAAAAAAATCTATAAAAACCACACAGAAAATAAAGACCTTACTTTTAAGTCATGAAAAAAAATACACAAAAGGTTTTGAGTTACCCCCTCTCACACACTTTCTTTTAATGGATTGTTAAATCATAATGATTTAAAAACTAAATGAAATATTGAAGTTTCATATTCGTTAAACTTAAACTGTAGTCTCCTACTCTAGTACTAAAATGGGTAATTTGCTTTTTAAGCCAGCGTTAAGTATCTAATAAAAAATTTCTGGAATGGTTATACTTAGGTGACTGTAAAAAATTTACATGCTTAATTCGAAAATAAAGAAATTTTGTTAAAATCTACCGGTTTGGAGTTAAACAATAAAAGTTCGGACTCAGTCGCGTTCAGCCGTTGGCCCTTACTGGCCTTTTTTAACTACATTCACCGCGGAACATTTTGCGCGCGGAAGCTTAATTAACGGTCTTTTTACTGCTGTTAACTGATCTTACTCGTCTAAATTACTGCGCACTTAAGTTGTGACGAAAAGCAATGACAAGTGTTGTTTTTTTAACAGTAAACGGAAACCCCTTTTTCTGTGTAGAAAAGCAATGGCAACTGTTGTAAAGCTTTTATTTTAAATTAAAAATAAAACAATAATTAATGCACGAAATTTGTAAAGAGCATGATGATGATTATCTACAAAATAAAATGACAAAATAAAAAACATGCTAGAAAGAAAATAATAATTAATGAGCAAATTCGCACAGTTTGCGCGTTATTATTTCTTTGTTCATCGTGTTTTGTATGGAAATATCAGAATTTAGTCGTAAGTTAGAAAAAATAATTTAACGTTTAAAGAAAATTTAAAATTGATATAATTTTGGCTTCTAAAAATAATTTACTACACAATATGGCACCGTATGCTTTCTTCAACTATTGAACTGAATGCATTGTTGGTAATTTATTGTAATTGTTGGCATATGCGCAAACTTTGTAAAGAGCATGATTATTTACAAAATAAAAAAATGCTAGGAAGGAGCATTCTTTTTTATTTTGTAAATAACCATGCTCTTTTCAAATTTTGTGCAAAGTCTGCACATTTATTATTTGTTTTATTTAAAGAAAAGCTTTGCTTTATTATTTGTTTTTTTTTTTTTGGTAAATTTGCTTTTTAAGCCCCACAAAGAAAATCTATTATACCTTTCCCAAATCGTCATATTTCCGTGTTAATGTACATGCTAAACTCGAAAATAACGCCCAAATTTTGATAAAACCTACCATTTTGTAGTTATCGACAAGAACAATTCGGACTCAGTCGCATTTATTCGTCCGCCATTACGTGCCTTGTTTAACTATATTCACTGCGCGCGCAAGATCGGCCTTTTTACTGCTCTTACTCGTGTAAATTACAACGCACTTGTCGGAAAGCAATGCCGAGTGGACATGTTTTTTTTTTTTTAACCCTTTCCTTCTGTTTCGAAAAGCGAACAAATTAAAGGAAAAAAATTAAATAATACAATAAACCCTTTTTTCTGTGTCGAAAAGCAATGATAAGATGAAAAAGAACAAAAAAATAAATAATACAATTGAATAAAGCATTTGGTTTAAAAATAAACAGTAATTACGCAAACTTTTTAAAGAGAATGCTAATTTACAAAATAAAATTGCAAAGTAAAAAAAAGCTAGAAAGGAGGTACAGACAAGAACAAATTTCAAATTCAAATATGTTTTGTTTTTTATTAAATGTTTGAGTAAATTACTACGCACTTAAGTTGTGTCGAAAAGCAATGACATGTTATTTTTTTTCAACTATTTTTTTTTATAGTATAGCTTTCTTTTTAAATTAAAAAAAAAACAAATAAAATAAAGCTTTTCTTTTAAATTAAAAATAAAACAAATAATAATTAATGCACAAACTTCGCAAAGTGCATGATCACTACCCCAAACCCTAACCGTCAGGGTAAGTAGGGTTACTTCATGAGATCGCTAAAAAGAGTATAGCATGACGAAAAAGACGTCAAACTTGACGAAAACAAAACCTTATCGTCTAAATGTTTTTTCTTATTATTAAGAGGAAAGATCAAAGTATTTTGGGGATATTTTTTTACATTTTCTAATCGTTCCTAGTACGTCCAAAGTGTTTGTTAAAAATCTTGTTTTTTTAGTCAGAAAAACTGAAAGATAATCAATAACGTCAACCATTTTTTTCCATTTTATAAAAAAAAAAATGGTAATCTCAGTTTGAAATTTCTTTTAAAAATCAATTATAATTTTTTCAAAACTTATTTTAAGAAAATCAGAAGTTATAATGTTTATTTAAAATATTTTGAAATAAGCTTAACTTAGTTTCTGCACCAAAAAGATGTAGTTTGAAAATAAAACAAAGCTAGTCATAACATTTTTACGTCACTTGACAGGTGACAAAAGGCATATTGATAGCTTACGTGAGGATAATTCCTTCTACAGATGGAGAGAAGTGAAATTATTTAGATTTAAGTAAACAAATTATTTACATCATTATTTTTAAGGAAAACTTTCAGCGCTCTAATTTTTTTTTGTACTTAGCTTTCACATTTACGTTTACAATGCTTTATGGAAAATATATCATAAAGAAATTAAAATAAGACTGTTGAGAGTGAGATTAAATTTTTTAATTAATTTATAGGTACGTTTCTTATTAAATTGTATCAGATGTGTACATAAAATACAAATTTAAATTTCATAAGATGATACTGATACTTTTAGGTACCCTTCTCAGTTGAAATTGAAAAATCAAATTAACTTTTCCACATGTGTTTCGCAAAAATAAATATATCTCAAAAGGACATTTACGAAACTGAATGCAGCTTTTGACTAATTTTATAATATTTTAACAACTTAAATGTAAAAATCTATTATAATTAAAGAAATAACAAATAATTGTATTAAAAATTCAGTATTTAAGTTAAATACTAGACAGAAACTCAATCCACTTGACATTTTTTTTTTATTGCATGCATGATACTTCCGGTCTTCCGTAGATTTGATTTATAATTTTATTATTGACACAAATTATATTTTTTTGTATACTGGTGTTCATTAGTTTGTAAGAAGCTTTGTCTGTAAATATATATATTAACAACATTCATTAAATTTAACTAACAATATGAAAAAAATATATTTTTGCCATGATTTTAAAAAAGGAAAACATATTTATAATAATTTCCGTCATTTGTGAATACTTTCTGAAAGTTTCATTAAAATCCAACAATTATTTTTATTTTTAATTTAAAAGAAAAGCTTTATTTTATTTAATTTAAAAAGAAAGCTTTACTATAAAAAAAAGCAGTTGAATAAATAACAAGACTTTTTTTTTTTTTTTTTTTTTTTTTTTAAGGGTATCACCCCAAGCAAGGCCGGTGGCCACTATCAGGCATGGGGTTACAGAAGGGTTGGAGGAAGAGCAGATAGGAGTGGTAAAGAAAGGGATGTGGAGAAAGAGAAGGACGGAGGGTCGATCGAGGTAGGAGGGTTACGGGAGATATAGAGCGAGAGCAGATAGGAATGAAAGATGTCAGGAAGTGGATAAATCAAGGCAATTGGAGATGACGATTGACGCTACACTTAAACCGTTGGAGATTGTATTTGTCAGGGAAACAGTAATAGGGAAGGGAGTTCCATAGGCGAGATGTGCGAGACATGAAGCTATTGGAGTAGAAAAGACGTCTACACCTAACAGTTTCAACGGTGAAGGGGTGGGAACGGGATGCCAGCCTCGTAGGACGCTTAAATTCACGAGGCTTAGGGACAAGCGAAAGCAACTCATCGGAGCAATTACCGTGGAAGTACTTGTAGAAAAGGCAGAGCGATGCAACATCGCGTCTGTGAGAGAGCGACTGCAGACGAGATGACAGATCAGGGCCAATCACATTGCATATCCGTCTCTGGATCTTATCAAGAACCCTGAGGCAACACGCAGGGGCCCCAGACCATAAATGGCAGCAATACTCCATGCAAAGTCGAATGGTAGACTTATAGACTTGGAGGATCGATTCAGGGGAGAAGAATTTCCTGGCTCGGCACAGGGAACCAACTTTTCTTGCGGTGGATGATGCAATTGACTTGATGTATTTGTTCCATCTCAGATCAGCGGACAGCGTGAGACCGAGCAGCCGCAGAGAGGAACTCTCGAGAAGTTGGTCCTCAGACATTCTGATGGGATGCAGGGATGGGTCCTTGTGGTGGTTAATGAAGAGCAGTTTTGTTTTAGAGGCATTAAAGTTGACCATCCATTTCTCTCCCCAGTCCACAACCGATTGGAGGTCCTTTTCAATTTGAGCTGCCAGGTTAATTTTGTCCGCCTCAGTAGATTTGTGCTTGAGGCAGGAGTAAATAGTAGTGTCGTCAGCGTAGATACCGACTTGGGAGTCTATGGCGTCTGGAAGGTCATTTATAAATATGAGGAACAGAGTAGGGCCAAGGATGGAGCCTTGAGGAACACCAGCAGTAGTGGGATAGGAGTTGGAGAAGGATCCACTGAGAACAACCTTCAAATCCCGGTTTGATAGGAACTTTTGAATTAGGTCAAACAATCGACCTGTGATACCATAACCCCTGAGCTTGCGAAGGAGGCCGGCATGCCAAACCCTATCGAATGCCTTGGAGATGTCAAGGGCCACGGCACGGGCTTCTCCGTTACTATGGATAGCTGGCTAGACAAATTCAGTGATGGCCGTAAGCACATCGGCAATAGACCGGGCAAAGCGGAAACCATACTGCTTGTCTGAGAGCAGATCGTGGGATATCAGGTGAGTAATCACTTCGGCGTTGATAATGGCCTCGAAGACTTTGCCGAAGATGGGAAGGAGACTGATAGGACGGTAATTAGAAGGGTTGGAGGGGTCGCCAGAGTTCTTAAAGACAGGAACAATGGTAGAGGACTTCCAGCAGTCAGGAAAACAGGAGTCCTTGAGGCAGCGGTTGTACAATTTAGAGAGGGCAGGTGCCAGTTCAGGTGCGCATTTCTTCAGGACAATGGCTGGTATTCCGTCGCCGCCGGTAGCCTTGTGGAGATCTAAGTTAGAAATAATGCCCAGTACCGACGACGGGGTTATGTGCAAGCCGTCCAGTAGGGCCTCAGTTCTGGGAGGGAAGTCGGGCAAGGGTACCCCAGAGGAGTCAAGCATAGAATTGGAAGAAAACTTTCGAGCGAAGCATTCGGCCTTGTCGGCAGAGGTGGTCAGGACCTCAAACTGATTGAACAGTGGAGGAATGGAGGGTTTGTTACTATTCAGAACGCTCTTGCAGAGGCGCCAATAGTCCTTGGAGCCAAATTTGCGGGATGCAATATGTTCCTTCATCCGAGCTGCAAATAGTGCCTTGGCATTGTCGAGGGTACGCTTACACTCATTGCGTGCAGAGGTAAATAGACGTCTGTTGGAGTCGGACATGTGACTACGAAAACGGTGGAAGAAGTGGTTCCTATGGGCAATGGCGGCTGAACAAGCAGCTGTGAACCAGGGGGAGGAGCGCGGTTTGACCTTGAATTTCCTGGAGGAGATGAAAGCTTCGATACCGGCTTTGATCCAGGAGGAGAACTCAGAAGCACACTCATGAGTGGGGAGCTTAAATACAGCATCCCAGGGGACATCGCGGAGGAAGTCCCGAAACGAGTCCCGGTCAGCCCGTTGGTAGCAGAAAGTGGTTCTGGTGGTAGGAGGTTCTTTGCAGGGGGTGGGGCTGAAGGAGATACTAACAGACACGACAGCATGATCGGAGTTACCGATAGGACAGAGCTGCGTGGCACTACACGACTCAGGGATGGAGGTAAAACACAGGTCGAGGAGTGAGGGCTTACAGTCACGATTGTAGGAAAAACGCGTGGGGAAATCGATTATCTGGGTGAGGGATTGAGAGATTGAAAAGTTAAGAGTATGAACGCCAGCGAGGTCAGTGGTAGCGTTCTGTAGCCACTGGTTGTGATGGGCGTTGAAATCACCAAACACAAATATGTGAGCGGACGGATGGACAGAGAGGGCCTTATCAATGCTGTCAGAAATGACATCGAGTATCCCGCAGAGGATGGAGAGCGGTAGAGGAAGAAAAGATAGCTTGCAGCATTGAGAAGAGATAGGCGGAGACATAAGTAGGAATGATCCGGCGATTTTTGTCATTGATTTTTGACACAACTTACATGTGCAATAATTTAAAACTCCAAAATTTAATAAGAAAGAAAACATATTTGAAATTTGTTCTTGTTAGTATTTCCTTTATAGTTTTTTTTTTACGTTGTAATTTTATTTTGTAAATTAACATGCTCCTCTCCTTCTTTACAAATTTTGTGTATTAATTACTGTTTATTTTTAATTTAAAAAAAACGCTTTATATTGTATTATTTATTTTGTTCTTTTACATTTTGTCATTGCTTTTCGACACAGAAAAAAGGGTTTATTGTATTATTTAATTTTTTATTCCTTTAATTTGTTCACTTTTCAACACAGAAGAAAAGGGTTTAAAAAACAGTTACACTTGGCACTACTTTCTGACAGTGCACAATAATTTACATGAGTAAGAGCAATAAAAGCAGTAAAAATGTTGATAATCTTGCGCGCGCAGTGTTCCGCAGTGAATGTAGCTAAACAAGACATGTAATGGCGGACGAATGAATGCAACTGAGTCTGAATTGTTATTGTCGATAACTACAAAACGGTAGGTTTTATCAAAATTTGGGTGTTATTTTTGAGTTCAGCATGTACATTTACATGGAAATATGATGATTTGGGAAAGGTATAATAGATTTTTAATAAATTTTCTTTGCAGGGCTCTCTAGCAAATTTACCTTTTGTTTTTAATCTAAAAAGAAAACTCTACTATAGAAAAACAACAATTAAAAAAACAACACTTGTAATTGCTTTTTGACACAACTGAAGTGCGCAGTAATTTAGATGAGTAAGATCAGTTAAGAACAGTAAAAAGGTCATTAATTAAGCTTCTGCGTGCAAAAAGCCGTCAGTAATAAAACTTTGTGCTTGATTACCATAGAAGTTATGGACAGTGTAAGTTCGACTTCTTTCTTGTAGAACGACTGCCATTACTGGCTTTGTTTACATACATTTACCTCAAGAAGTCATGCACAGAAGCTTCACTTGTGTTGATTACTGTGCAATGCACAAAATTTTAAAAGTAAACCAACAGAAAAAGAGGTGATTTCTCGCCCCTCAAAACCTCCTATCTCCCAATCAGTGGTCTTGTTGCTAGATGTAGTTTATGTAAAAATTATGGAAAATTCTTTTTCAAATAATTTTTAGGCTGCGACACTTATCAGAATTAAAAAATGTTGATTTCCTTTCATTTTCTTTTTTAAATTATTTTAGGAGGGCCCTGTTCATAATATCGATATAATATAATATCAATCCCTAACTTTTTACAGTTATTTTGTGAAAACGAAAAATCGCTATTTTGAAATGGACATTTTTGTCTTACAGTCAGATTTGTCAACTGCCATTTTAATTTGTTACTATGTTTGCCTTTCCTAACTCACTTGTCAGGCAGACATCAAAGGATAATGTTGGTAATGTTTTAACACATACCCCTTACCTACTGTATCCTTACAGTTTACAGTATTTAGGAACCAAGTTTTATGAAGTTGGCTTGATTTAATAAAAAACTAAAGTAGGTAGTCGAGCGGAGACCAAAAAATTTAATCTTTTTGTTTTATACTTTCTTTTTCCTATCACACATGGTGATGGAGGTGGGAGCAGTTTGTCATTTCAGAAAGCCAAATTTTATGAATTAGATTTTTTTAAAAAGCGTTATTTAATAATTTCAATAAAGTGACACAAACGATAATATAGCTTTTTGTCTCTAGATAACTTTGTGGTGCTATGTTTCTGTAGGTTTTACCACTTTCACTTAATTTAGAATTGTATAATTTATCGCAGTCGCTTTTGGCTGCTCACTAAAGGCAGTAGAGAACGGCATTTTTCAACCTTGACCTTTCCACCCTGCACGCTTGTAATGATCCCTGCACGCTTGTAATTTCGTTTAGAGATGAACTGATTACCTCTTTCATTCACGGTTGTTACGAACCTAATCGTAATACACCTCCAAGCGTTTTTACACCGATAGTTTCACATAGAAATCTCCACTCAATTTTTAGTGAGATTCTTGACATTTCAGTAAAGCCATTTTCTGTCGCGGGGGAACTCCAAACTTAACACAGCGACTCATCACCTAATTCGAGGTCGGTGCCTCCCGCTCGCGGTCGGTGCTGGCCGGTCGCTTCTCAGCTTCAGGGCTAAGATCACGGTGCAGTATCTGTTCTCAGATTACTCACTGGACGATTGCTTTTCGCTGAGATTCGATCTCTGATACAGGCCGGTTGCAGGGATTCGTCTCTCCGCTGGTAGTATCGCAGCTACGTCTAGCTATGACCAGCTAAAGACCAGCTATGACCAGCTAAAGACCAGCTTGGACAAGCTAAGACCAGCTAAAGCCAAAGTACCGCAGCCCGGGTGAAAACTCGGATCCACTCCCCCTCCCTTCCCACATTAAAAACCGACCTTGTGTCACAACCTGGCCCTGTGGGAGGTCAAGTAGATACCCAGTATCTGTTCTCAGATTACTCACTGGACGATCGCTTTTTGCTGAGATTCGATCTCTGATACAGGCCTGTTGCAGGCATTCGTCCCTGCGCTGGTAGTATCGCAGCTACCTCTAGCTATGACCAGCTAAAGACCAGCTAAGACTAGCTATGACCAGCTAAAGACCAGCTTGGACAAGCTAAGACCAGCTAAAGCCAAAGTACCGCGCCCCGGATGAAAACTCGGATCCACTCCCCCTCCCTTCCCACATTAAAAACCGACCTTGTGTCACAACCTGGCCCTGTGGGAGGTCAAGTAGATACCCAGTATCTGTTCTCAGATTACTCACTGGACGATCGCTTTTCGCTGAGATTCGATCTCTGATACAGGCCGGTTGCAGGCATTCGTCCCTGCGCTGGTAGTATCGCAGCTAAGACTAGCTATGACCAGCTAAAGACCAGCTTGGACAAGCTAAGACCAGCTAAAGCCAAAGTACCGCGGCCCGGGTGAAGACTCGGGTCCAATCCCCCTCCCTTCCCACATTAAAAACCGACCTTGTGTCACAACCTGGCCCTGTGGGAGGTCAAGTAGATACCCAGTATCTGTTCTCAGAATACTCACTGGACGATCGCTTTTCGCTGAGATTCGATCTCTGATACAGGCCGGTTGCAGGGATTCGTCCCTGCGCTGGTAGTATCGCAGCTACGTCTAGCTATGACCAGCTAAGACTAGCTATGACCAGCTAAAGACCAGCTTGGACAAGCTAAGACCAGCTAAAGCCAAAGTACTGTGGCCCGGGTGAAAACTCGGGTCCACTCCCCCTCCCTTCCCACATTAAACTCCGACCTTGTGTCACAACCTGACCCTGTGGGAGGTCAAGTAAATTCACGGTACTGCCCGCTCGCGGTCGGTGCTGGCCGGTCGCTTCTCAGCTTCAGGGCTAAGATCACGGTGCAGTATCTGTTCTCAGATTACTCACTGGACGATCGCTTTTCACTGAGATTCGATCTCTGATACAGGCCGGTTGCAGGGATTCGTCCCTGCGCTGGTAGTATCGCAACTACGTCTAGCTATGACCAGCTTTGACAAGCTATGACCAGCTAAGACCAGCTAAAGACCAGCTATGACTAGCTATGACCAGCTAAAGACCAGCTTGGGCCAGCTAAGACCAGCTAAAGCCAAAGCTCTGTGACCCGGGTGAAAACTCGGGTCCACTCCCCCTCCCTTCCCACATTAAAAACTGACCTTGTGTCACAACCTGGCCCTGTGGGAGGTCAAGTAAATCCACGGTACTGACCGGTCGGCCCTGACTCGGTTGGTACACAGGCACCTGGCCTCGAGGCTAGGATGCCGCCTCGGGCTGTGTATTAAGTTACGCTCCCATTTTTTTTTGTCTGCCAATTGGACGTGAGTTGGAACACACACACACACTCTCTCTACACTTCTGACTCTCAGCATGCCACTCCCACTGGCCGCCCGCACGTTGTCCACAACCTTTCCCTGTACACACTATTGTTAGTAATTATTACGGGAGGTTTCGATCGGACTCGACCCAGCAGACACGCAACATCAGCTGACCGACAGCAATCACCAGCCGACCAGCAGCAATAACCAGACCAGCCAACCAACAGTCCTAACCAAACCTGACAACCAAAGCCCACCTGCAACGACCAACTAACCTTTCTCATACACTATTGATAGTAATTATTTACGGAAGGTTCTTCGGCACTCACTTCAACCTCTAACCATCGACATGACTGGAGCTGCCACGCAATCATCACACTCCATCAACCGTCAACCAAAGCAGCCACGCAATCATCAGACCATTGACACTGACCGGAGCAACCACACTCTACCGGAGCATCAGCAACAACCAACCGCCGACATTACCAATATACATCCTATTCTCCTTCATGTAATAAACCCCTGCATAATTCATACACATCTTCGTTCTGTTGTCCATATTGTTTCACCTGGTCAGATCACAAAGTAAAAATGTGGCGGGCTCCCTGTGACATCGTTCATCCTACGACTCGGGGGCGCCCGGGCCATCGTGCCCCCCTCTGGGGTGTCCGCAACAAATTCTTTGCAAGGGTTGTCCCAGAAACTCATCAAGTTAGATTAAGGCTAAAGTATGGGGTACGAAACCCTATCAAGCTGGAGCAACTTTGTCCAATGGGTGGATATCCAGCTAGTAAAATTTTTCCTTTTATTTTTTTGTTTTAATAACATAACATTTATATATTGTTACACTTTCTCACTAAGAATTTTAATGAAGCAAAAACAGAAATCTATACTGAAAACAGGGCGAAAAAAACATAATTCTCTACTGAAAAAAATCAGAATTCTATACTGCAAACTGAAAAAAAAATGTTTCCCTAAAACCGAAATCAAAATTAAGGAAAATTTCAAATGCAAAATTGGTCCCTCTGTTATTGTACTTAATGTATGGAAGGAGTTTTTCTTGTGTTTTATTAAAAATCTTAATTGTTTTGTACAAAAAGCAACTTTTGTGCAAAATATAAAAATTTACTTTGTAGGTATAGAATAGAAAAAGAGAGTGAATATTCGGAATATTGAACAAGGTGCAAACAAACAAAACTCAAACCACTACTTGAAATTTAAAAGAATGTCCATTTATTACTGTACATCTTTTGAAAATAACAATACATTACAATGTTTTATAAAAAAAGACTTTGCACAAAAATTTCCTTTTGTGTGCCTTATTCAAAAACTAAGGCTGGATAGCAATTCAAACAAGATACATGACAAGGAAAAGTTAGAATTTTTGAAAATGAAAAAAACTTTAAGAAAGCAAAGCAAAAATTTGATATGGCAGAAAATACAAATGGTGCACCAACATAATTGTAAGATGGAATAGGAATGTCTTAGCATGAAGGGAGCTTAGATAGATGAAAAGATTGATATCATGAGGACTTGTTATATTTTTTCCTTTTGTAGAAAAGTTCAGTTTAAACTTTCAGTTCCTTTAACAAAATTTTCTCAGGATTTTCCTCTTAGGTCCTGAATCTGCCTTCTGGTTGAAATTTAAGCCTGTTCATCTTGGTGGTTCCTTTATGATTCCCTTCTGCTTTGACATTTCCTACTTGAAATTTGATTACTTTGTCCCTTCTCTATGCTGCAGTTTCTTTTATAATAGAAAAGAGGCTTTGGAGGTCTTAATTTCAAATTTTATAAGGATTAGTCAGTAAATAAAATATGTTTTCAAATTTTAAAAATGAATCAGTAATAATTCACATAGAAGAAATATTTTGGATGAATTTTTTAACTTGCTAATTCTAAAAATACAAATAACAATTTTTTTGAAAACCATTTGGCCTCCTTTAAAATAGACTTTTCTCAAAAGTTTAACAGAGAAACCTAGACTTTACAATATTTATTTACACCTTTTAAATGTTAATTTTAATTATTTTACACTACTAAAATATAAAATTTATATACTTATCTTTTGCAAAAATAATACTTTTAAATAAAGAACAAATGGATACATTTTTAATTAAAAAACAAAAATTTATATAAATTAAAAAAAGTATGTTTATTAACTTAAGATAAATAATCATTGTTCCTCAAATTTTGTAAATTACGAAAATTTTTAGATTATAAAATTTTTGGATTTACACTTTATCTATTTTCTTATTTATTTTACTTTTTTTTTTTTGTGGATGAGTTGAATATTTTTACAAGGCCAAATTTTCACCCCTCAACCTTCCACCAATTCTTAGCATGTTTTTGTAATTTAATACACATTTCAGCACAAGCCACATTATTAATCCAAAAATCGTTACTATTCAAAACAAGAATTTTCAATAACTGGACCACATTTTGGAATTATCATTATGTGCCCAGAATTATTTTGAAATAGGTTAAAAAAGTTTTTAAAAGCAGATATCAGCAGCTATATAATAAATGCAAATGTCACTGTGTCACACTTTTCAACTTTACTTCTAAAGGCTCTAGCTCAACATATTCCATTTTGGAATCAGGCTGACTGTGAGCAAATTAAAAACATTTCTGGCTGGATTCAGACCCACAATCCTGAAATTTTAGATTCTCAAGTTTTCATTACTGTAATTTTTTTAATGTGATTTTTTGTGACAAACTTTATTTACAATTTTTATAACTTGGAAATAAATTTGGGAATATTCAAAACTAATTGTGGAATCCAGTGAAAGTCACCCATGAAATAAAAATAATTGTTTGTATAAAAAGCAAGGACCTACAAACATCAAGTTGTCTTTAACTTAAGTGGTGGTAGAAGAATTATCATTGAACTTTTAAAAGGTAAGCTTAAACATTAATGCAATACTTAAATGCAGCAGTCAATTTTGAATTTTTCTGTAGTTTATTGTTGTCTATCACATCTACTCCTCCCTACCTATTGTGATGAAGGCCCTCCCCAATAGGACGGATTTTAAGCTAGTCTGTTTATATTTCTGAGATGAGGTATTAGAATTATTTACTCTATTTACATTGTTTGGACTTGTCCTCATCTTTGTTACCATATTCACAATGTTCCAGCAATTGAACACACTGGCCTTCTTCAGGTGATAACTAATGCTGAGACATCTGGAAGAGGCATAGCACATGGAATTAGAACAGTCTATCCTGGTAGAGGAAATAAGGGGTTCAGTTTGAAATTGCAATCAACTGAAGTAGGTCAGAGCATAAAATGGCTGAAATGTGAATAGGGCAGCAAAGATGAAGACAACAGTCTGAACAATGTAAATAGTGTAAATAACAAATCAATAGTTTTAAGTTTTATGAATTATCATAAATCAGAAAAGGAATGAATTTTTAATTTCACCTAATACAAGGCTTGATTATCACACAAGGTAGAGAGTTACAGTCAAAATAGATATGATGAATCAGATGTGTGTTATGAATGGATGAGAAGGTGGTAAGTAAAGACTATAAGGATAAAGAGGAAAGATAATGATTGACGTTTGATTTGAGGAGGTCAACATGGAGGTGCTATGGGAAGCAAGACACCCTCTTGACCCAGGGCAGCACTAACTCCTCAAAGCACTTGATGTAGGCCTCCATATTGAGCCTGAGGCCCTGTGGGAAGACGAATGGGGGCATAATGTCGACATCACTAGTGATCACTACAAACACCTTTGTAATCACCATTAGACTCCTCCAACTTTTTCTGTATCCTCTGCACTCTCCTCCGATTGACAGCCAATTACTCTGAAATGTTAATACCAGAGCTTCCGGCATGAAGGCCAAGCAGTACAGCATGCTGTTTCCAAATTTTTGGCAGAGTGAATTGCACCATGGTGCTCTTTTACTTACAAATGGTACCCAACTAACCCTAGTATACTGTGCAGTTGACAAAATCAAAAACAATGTGCATGTGCAAAATTAAAAATATAAAATGTGGACAATTTACCAATCGCTCTCTTAGAGGAAATGAATGATTCAGCTCCATGGAAGTGGCTTGGTATATCCTATATGGAAAGGTCTGAACTAAAAATGGAGCTCATTTGACAAGTTGGAGCAGAAAATAATTAAGATGAAAGACAAAAAAAAAAAGAATTAAGTGACAAAACCTAGGGAAAATAATTAAGCATTGAAGAGAATAAGGAAAGAAAGAATGGATCAAACATAATAATTAGAAGCCATAAATTGAGTTCGGAGAAGGCTCTGGGAAAAGTCAAATTTGAAATAAACCAAGTAGAATTCATTAAGATTTAATAAGATTAAACCTTCCACAACACACTTATTTGCTTTCATATGATAAATATTTATGGTCTTGTGAAATTTCCCAAATTCCAAAGAATCGTTCTAGATTCATTTATATAAAATACAGTCTCTTGGAAATGTTCATTTCATTGCTAAAATTCAGTCTTGGGGATCTGCCTGACTATTCTAAAAACAGGCCATGTGTTAATGAAAGTCATATGAAGATTTTATTAAAAAAACATATGCAATTCATCACTATGAGTGATGTGCAGATTTCCTAATATAAATGTGATAGAGGAAGCAGATGGGCAGAGAGAAGACAAGAGGAGGTTCATTCATAGATTGTGTCTGTCTCACTGCTACTGCTTCTGTCAATAATGAACACACAGACAAACTGAAATAGACAAGAATACAATGTGAGAATAAGTCTTTTATTTTACTACAAATAACTCCTTGAAAACTTCCTTTTTGTAAAATTGCCAATCAAGCTATGTGAAAAGATTCCTTGTGTATTTTTACATTCTATTATTTTTCATTAAATCTTGTTAGTTATCAGTTATTAATTTATTGGTTTGTTCTGTGAAATTGGTTTTCAGCATAGACAAAGATTACCACAGTTTGTTGAGTCACACCTAAATTCTCAGCAGGAATTACAATGGCCACTGAGTGAAATCCCCATAAAATCTGCAAGAAATAAGAGAAGCAAATGTATTCTGTCTTCAGACAAAATCAAGAGGCCCTTTTACTAAGGGAGAGAGAAGGATAAAATAAATATGGATATGGGGAAAACTGACCAAGATGAAAAAAGGGGCCAAAAAAACAAACTGGGGAGGTTAGGAATCTTGGCTTGGTTCATAAAAACAGAACAGGCCAGGAACAATACTTACATTAACTATGTACACAAGAAGGGTCTATCCTAACCAGGGTAGGGCTCCACAGGAAGCTGCCATGTTGTGAATTAGGGAGACTTAAAAAAGAAAATCCAGGCTAGCCCCATTCACACAAACCAAGCTTGCCATAGTTACCCACCTTTTGCTGAAATCTGTTGATATCAAACGCTTTCTATCAGGTCTAATCTTCACCCTGAGCTGACGCTCAAAGAATTGGATTAGATCCTAAT
Source organism: Acanthosepion esculentum (assembly GCA_964036315.1). Lineage (NCBI taxonomy): Eukaryota > Metazoa > Mollusca > Cephalopoda > Sepiida > Sepiidae > Acanthosepion > Acanthosepion esculentum. The sequence goes on from OZ038476.1 coordinate 94,514,283, forward strand.
GAGAATAACGTTCACATAGCAAGATTTCCTCCGTTTGCATCGTCCAAATCACCATTCTAGCCATGGCTAGTGGCAACAGAAACACCATCTGTTTCACCCCAGAATACATATATTCAATGAGCACAAGCTTTTCGGGGGTGATTACAAGCCATCAAATCACCTAGGGGGCGCACCTGAGGAAAATGGAAGAAGACGTGTGAAGCCATTTCCCCTAAGCCATGGTCACATCATTGACAGTCTGGCAAATCCACCAAGCCATAGAAAGGCCATATATTCCAAACCAATCACCAGGTAAGCAAAAACTCAGTTGCTGAGCTAATCTGCTGCTGGTGCCCAAGACCAAAATGAGTACAACTTGTCCACTGACAAGCCAAGCCAGCCATGTAATGGATCCTTTGCGACTCCCTCCACTAGTTCATGATAAAGAGTATCCTAGGCTGAGAAAGGTCATTGGACCAAGGAATGACCCTCAAGGCTGATTGACACTCAAGGAGAAAACTCGATTGAGCCTGGGGCTTATGAAGGCACTCAAATTGCAAGACGGGAGGAGTGATAGTAAGGTAAGGGAAGGCAGCACTCACACTCCCTGCCAAATCGAGTCCCATCAATGTGCGGTATAAGAAATCCAGCCTTAAACAAACCAACCCTTAATAATATTAACTTTGAACATGGACATAATATCTTGACCGTGTTTTGAAACAAAAAAATGAATCACTTTATAAAACACACACAAACTATTTCTAATTATAACAGTTGAAATATAATCCTTGATAATGGCTAAAAGTATAGCCGAAAGCGCTCGGAAAAGAACATTCGGACAATTTTTATATAATTTATCCTCTGAAAAGAAAAACTTTATTAGATCGCACGAGAAATTATATAAAAAACTAAATAAAAGCACCTTGTCAGTCGTTTTTAATGAAATGTGCTTGAAAGAAGGATTGCTGCCTAAATACACAAATTTTAAATTGCATGACATGGCAGCCAACAAGGAAAGCGACACTATAACTTTCAGGAAGAATCTTGTTTTGCGACAAATAACTAAAGCTAAGAATGAAACTCAACATATAAATAATGAAATCCAAAAACATACTACAGTACTAAAAAACGCTTTAACTGAAACTGAATATAATGAAGCACAATACCACATCAATATCAGTATTAACAATGATGAACTTGACCAGCGACAATTAATTACAAAAAAACTGTGCAACTTATACCAAGGAAATATTCTACTTCCCAACAACCAAGATAAATACATAAACTTATCAGCTCACATATTAACGGATGATCAAAAGGAATTTTTAAATCTGGGACCAAATTGCCACCTCCAACCTAAATTCGACCTTCTCAAAAAGAAGACTGAAATTGAAATATTACATCAATCATTATGTCAACTGGAAAAAGACAAATTGATAATACTCCATCCAAACCTCAAAGATCTTCTCAAGGTAGAAGGTTTAAAAGATTATATTCCACGTAATAGAAACAAGAACATTCCAACAAAACTCAAAATTGCTGCTACAGAATTAAAACACAATCCTAATATAGTAATCAGAAAGGCGGACAAATCCAATATTTATGTCATTTTGGATAAACTGGATTATCACAAAAAACTTCAGCACCTAATTGATGATCGTACTAAATTTACAAAATTGAATAAGAACACTACTGAAACCCTGAAGAAATATATTAATAAGCTTATAACAGCCAACAATGCAGCAGCGGGATCCTTGAAAATAAATAAAATTATTGGCGATTACCAACCCGGCTACTTATATGGTAATGTCAAAATACACAAAACAGGTAACCCATTACGACCTATCATTTCTCAAATTCCAACATGCATATACCAATTATCAAAATTTCTCAACGACATTATTACCCCATATCTCCCTACTAACTATAGCATTAAATCTACCCATGAATTCCTCCAAATTCTTAAAAACACAAAATTACAAACAAACCAAGGCATTCTTGCGTCACTTGACGTAGAAAATTTATTTACAAATGTTCCCGTCTCTGAAACTATCAATATTATTATTAATTCTGTGTATAAAAATAATTCAATTCCACCTCCATCAATCCAATCCAATATTTTAAGGAAACTACTGCTTGCATGCACTACTAAAGTACCTTTTTATAGCCATAACGGTACTATCTACACACAAACTGACGGAGTAAGTATGTGAAGCCCTCTCGGACCGTGCTTCTCTAATTATTATATGGCCTATATCGAAAACAAGATTTTTACTAAAGTTGTTAAACCTAAAATATACGTTCGTTATGTTGACGATATTTTTATTTTGGCTGATAATAAGAAAGAAATAGAAAATCTGAAAACTACATTTCTACAAAACTCTGTCCTAAATTTTACTTATGAAATTAGTGAAGAAAATAAACTTCCTTTCTTAGATGTTCTCGTCGATTTTAGTAATAATACTTTTAAAACTTCTGTTTATAAAAAACCAACTAGCAAAGACTCTTGTCATCTTAATTTCTCTAGCGAATGCCCTCTTAGGTATAAAATAGGTGTTATTAAGAATTTCCTCACGCGAGCGCACGAGAACTCATCTTCACGCACGCTTTTCTTTAATGAATTAAAAAATATAAAGCAAACGCTGATCAATAACGGATTTCCTAATCAGTTGTTGGATTTCCACATTAGGCGTTTCTTGTCCAAAGTAACTAATAGCAACGGCGAGAATCGAAACATAAACAATAATATTAATATTTTTTATAAAAATCAAATGAACGATAACTACAAACAGGATGAATGCCGAATGAATAACATTATAAAAAAATACATAGCACCAGTTGATAATAGCAAAAAAATTAGATTAATTATTTATTATAAAAAATTTAAAACTTGTAACCTTATAGTTAAAAATAATAATTCACCTCCTACAACAAAATTAAATAGAGCAAATATTATTTACGAATTCAAATGTCCATTAAGGAATTGTATTCATCAAGAATCAACTTTCGTAAATAATTATATTGGCCACACTACAAATCGTTTAGCACGCAGATTAACCCTACACCTTTCTGACAATAGCTCAATTAGATCTCATTTAAATATTCATGGAGACCTACCGGACACTATTCAGAATATACTTGTCGACAACACTAATATAATAGCATCATCCACTTGCAAAAAAAGGCTAAAAATAATGGAAGCCTTACTTATAAAATTAAACAAACCAACCCTTAATAATATTAACTTTGAACATGGACATAATATCTTGACCGTGTTTTGAAACAAAAAAATGAATCACTTTATAAAACACACACAAACTATTTCTAATTATAACAGTTGAAATATAATCCTTGATAATGGCTAAAAGTATAGCCGAAAGCGCTCGGAAAAGAACATTCGGACAATTTTTATATAATTTATCCTCTGAAAAGAAAAACTTTATTAGATCGCACAAGAAATTATATAAAAAACTAAATAAAAGCACCTTGTCAGTCGTTTTTAATGAAATGTGCTTGAAAGAAGGATTGCTGCCTAAATACACAAATATGTATATATATATATGTATATATATATATATATATATGTATATGTGTATATATATATATGTATATGTGTATATATATATGTATATGTGTATATATATATATGTATATGTGTATATATATATGTATATGATAACACAC
>OZ038476.1:94530645-94663145 GCA_964036315.1 Acanthosepion esculentum
AAAAACAAAAACAATTTGAATGTGTTCTTAAAGAAAGAAGCTCTGATTAAAAGTTCTACCTCAAAGATAATTATGCACTGTAACATTCCATTGTTTTATTGCCTAGTCATGTTACATTTTTTTTTTTTACATATCATTTATTTTTCGACTTGGATTTTAACATTTTAAAAAAAGATTTTTAGATATTTGCTATTTCTTTATATGCAATAAAACTTTGAATTATGTTTTTGTTTTCAGTTTTAATAATAATTGTAGCATATTGTATTTCAATTTTCTTATAAAATACTATAAAATGGAAAAGATGAAATTAACCAAAAATAAAAATGAAAAAAATGGAATTTACCAAAAGTGGAAATGGAATCAAGGAAAATTTGAAATGGAAAATGAGGGGACCCTATGTACCTTTTCAAGGTACCTAGCATCAAGAGTATCAATGTCTTTCACAGCATTTCTTGCTTTTAGAGATATTTGTTCTTTTTTACTTAATGATGAGGAAGATAGACTAGGCATCTGCAATTTTTATTTTCACATTTTCCATAACTTTTTTCAGTTTCTTTTTTGCCTTAATTTTTGTTGGTATGCTGAAACTCTGCAACTTTAAAGGTGACTTGTTTATGATACAAATATTATATCAAGTTTTCTCTTTTTTTGTGGAGTTAATTTGTCAAATAATTCTTATACAATGTTACTCTCCATTGATGCATCAGAAGATCCTGTGTCATTGGCTTTGATAGCATTTGCTGCATAAATTGAATCCAGGCATTAAAGTTAAACCATTAGCTTTAAGCTTTTGGGCAAATGCCAAAGAGACACAGAGAACACCTAAAGAATAAACAAATTTTCAAAGTATTTTGAACTAAAATAACTGAAAAAGGTTTTATTTTTATTGCATTAAATTTAAGAAATCATTATCATTTGATAACATCATTTGTTAAAAGTAATCATAATCATTCTAGAAAATGTTTTCTGACACAAATAAGTCCATACTTTCTCAGTCATTTATCTCAACTTTGACCAACTAGACAATAATGTAAGATTTCTGACTCAAACTTCCAAAGAAACCCTGACAAATATTAACTGTAGAAACATCCTTATTTATCTGATTTTTTTTAACAGTAATATTCACTCTGTACAAGGCTTGGGGGCCACTCGAGGTAGAGGGTTAAGTTAAGCGGTAGTTTATATGGATAGGAGGGGAAGATAATGGTTAACTCTAGACTTGAACAGGTTAAGATTGTAGTGATTGGGGTAACATCCTTCTGAGAGTCTGTTCCACAGGGCAGTGGTTCACAGGAAGAAGCTGTTTGAGTGGAACTCACTTCTTGCTAATGGAATATGGAGGAAATGTGGGTGGTTTGTTATTATGTAAGTGGCATGGTGGGTCCTAGCTGTAAAGATTAGACCTGACAGAACCAAAGAATGTAGCTTGTCCAAGCACTATCCATGGAAGTAGTGATCTTGTATAAAGGTTTTTTTTTCCATTAATCATTTATTATACTTAGCTTTCAAGTTTACGCATTTAGAGAATTTTCAAAGAAGGTCAGTGCTTGAAAGATTTGATAAATTCAGCTTTTTTAATGACTGTAAAATCTACAACATATATGAAAATTAACAAAAGCTATTTTTGGGGGTTACAATAATGGGTTGAATTTGCATGTAATGACCCTTGTATATTAACTGTTGCAAAAAATGCATACAACCTTGTGCCTCTTTGCCCTCTGTGGTAGGTCACTTCACTCTACCACTGCAATCAGAGGGAGCCCTTTTCTGCTGGGTATTTCTCTTAGGGAGATCAACATACGCTTTGTCTTCAGATGAATCTCCACTGGGTGAATCATTAAGTTCTCCTGTGCCGGACTTTGTGCTGCTGGTATCAGAAGAATCATATGGCGAGATTGATCTCAAGTCGACTAACAGCTCATTTTCTGTTGAATCACCTACATGTTCAGATAGTGTATGACTTCCAAAGGGATGCAAGTCATTCATATGATGGAGAATTCTGTACTGACTGTGAACTGTTAACCTTGGTTATGTGTTCCATTTTAAACTTGGTCATACACCACTGTTGCAGAGTCTTAAACCAGACAATGTTCCCCATCTCATATGCTCCTCAAGTATTCTATGTTTCATCGGATCAATAGCCATATGTAGGATACTTATGCAGCATGTCAGCTGACACTGTAGAATGTTTGAGGTTATCCTTAGGTATGATGTTATGCCAGTAGACTGCCTCTAGTATAGAGCTCTGCTTTCTAGCCCCAAAGCTTTTAATGCTTCTGTGACTTATTTCTACTGTAGCATTTCCAACTGGTGCATAATCACATCAGAATCAAAGCTGCATTGAGGAACTCTCTGAAGTGCCCACAAGTGAAAGCCATGTCATTGTCAGTTAGACCCTGCTTGAAAAAAACTGATGTCCATTAGTTAGTTACACTGGTGGAGTCTTGTCAATGAAGAGGTCACCATATTGCAAATTGAGATGGACCACAATCAATAAGGGTTAGGAAATGTCCACTGCCATATTATGTGATATCCATCAGTAAACTGCTCCATTTATTTTCACTTCCAGCTTTTCTTTCTGCCAATATACTGGTGGCAGGTCAGAAGATTGGCAAGCTTCACAGTTCTTGGTGATTGACTTTGTGACTGTTGTTGATACTGAAGGGTTGACAGACTTGGCAAAATAGTATCCTCTTCACACCCAGGTGCTCACTTTGTCAATGGATGTTAGCAACCTCACTCTTACTCAACTTTCTTACAGTAGCATGCTGTAGTGTACAATTTCAACTTCTTCTTTGTGGAGCTCCAACCACCACTGGGGCAATCTGCTTGATTTAGAACAGATTTGATCAGCATCACATCCATTGTCAAGGCATACTCATCAACCTGTGCACAAATTCCAACTGCTGCTGCCTAATCAACATCTCACTGGCTGCCCTTAAGTTTACACATCTTCCCAACCAGGGTGCTGATATGCACACAGTCAGTAACCAGGTGCAAGACTGTTATCTGCCGTTGGAAGGCCAGATTGATGCCTTTTTTCATTGCATTCTGCTAAGTTAATATGCTGCCAGATGCAATCAAAAAGCATCCTCAACAATGCCTCCGTTCAATTCCAATGCAACCCTCATGGTGAAAGAACTAGCATCCACTCATACCTTCATTTCATAACCATTTTACACACCAGTCCCCACCAACATCTACCCTAGTTACTGTCTCAGCATGCATCCCTTGGACACTGCACTTGATTGTCACTTGATATTTGTTGCTATTCTTAGCCAGCCACACACGGAAAAGTGTCCCAGAAGTTGTTCACATAGAGAAAATGCGGCTTGGTAAATAATGTCTTTAGGAAGATCCAGATATTTACTTCCCCGCTTCCATTGGAGATAACCTTTCTCCACCACCCCCCAGACTTGAAGGCCCAATACTTTAGTCCTGTCTTTCAGTCTCACTTGGACTTTGCAACTGAGTCTATAATTGGATAGATGGTCACTCACCAATGCTGCAGATACCAAGGCTTCATTGGCAAAGATGTCATCTATGTAGGCTGATGTGACATCTTTGATTGATATGGCCAAATTGATGATATCTCTTGTAATGAGAGGTACTACATTTAAGTCTAATCCTAATTGTGTAAGGCATTACCTCTTACACTTGATCAGAACAGTTTGAAAGTGCCATAATGCCTTGTTGATGTGTATCTATAGGTAAGCCTTCCTCAAATCTAACAAGGACTGTTTACTCCCTACTGCTGCCATTCCCTCAACTTCTGGCGCACACATCCACATCAAGATTGAACACTTCCACAAAATCATCCAATTCCCTGTAATCAAGTACTAGCATCAAGCACTGGCAAACCTTCTGTTTGTTCTCCTGAACCACTGCCATCAATGGAATCAGTCCTCTGGGTGGACGGAGTGTGGCAGCAGTCATTCATTGTCTAGCCACAACTGCAGTTCTTTTTCATACTTGTCCCAGACAATGTCAGGCATGGTGTATGCCAGTACTCTGGTTTTTGAGTGTTTGGCCACTAGCCCATTTCCATGAAGCCGTCCAAACCTTCTGATGGTTGAATTGTACACTAAAATCAAGACCATTGATAGAAATGGCGCTTTTTCCAATTTAGTTATGCACATTCCCACGAGCTCCTGGATCACATTGATCCCCAGAAACAGATCAAAGCTTTGCAATATTCCATCAACAACCAGGACTTCAATGTTCACAGTTCAAGCATGACCAACATCCAATTTAACTTTGTGCCATACTCATGACACTTTAGTGATAGCCCATCAACTGTCAACACCTTCACAAAGGTGCCATACAGATCTGCTCACTAGTGTCCATGAGCAACCAGTATCTACAAGGGCTAAGCACTTCTGTTTATCTACAAGCACTTTGATGACTGGTAGTGTATTGTTCTTTACTTGTTTGGGGAGGAGACTGGTGTTGTCATCTTCTCTTCTGAACTGTTTTCCTGGCACTCAGATGAGATGTCTCCAACATTGTTACACCGAAAGCAACACACTTCATGATGTGATCTGCACACTTGGTTATCTGTCCCCTCCAGGCAAGGATGCCTGGAGGAGACAGATTCCCGTCTTCAGCAAAGTGATTGGGACCAGAGCATCTGAAACAAATTATGCCATCCTTGCACATGCCAGAAGGAGGCATTTCAGTGTGTGTTCATTGAATGGATGCAACAATTGATTCTTCAGGTTCTTGGTCATCGGTCATAATGGCGTTTATCTGAGTTAGAAGTTGCTCAAATACCATGGTCTCTATTCTGAACGATGCTCTAAGAAGCTAACGTCCCGTGGCACACACCATCCATCACTCAGGCAACTCTGACAACCAGCTGAGCCAAGGGCTGTTGCTCTGCCTAATATTCATCCCAGGACGAAGTCACTTCACCATGAATTATTCAAATGCATTGAAGGAGTCTGTTGAGACTGTTACAAGGGCTTGCTTTATCTGCACCTAGTCTGTACTTTGTTCCTTACTTAGTTGCCGGTATATGGCAAGAGCCCCACCTTGCAATCGTAGCAGCAGCACATGTTTGTTGGATATCAAATGCTTCCTCCACCATCTTGAAGAAAAATTAAGCTTGTAAAATTTTACTTTCTTCTTTGCATTTCCTATGGAATAACTGAAAAAATAATTGGGAAACTAAGTGAAAGCAAGAGAAAAGCAGTGAGTAAAACTTGAATTGATACTCCTTCATAAAATAACTTTTAATGAGTGGTATGTGAAAACAAAGAGACAAAGTATAGAAATTCTTTGCAAACATGTACATAAAAAAAGACTCTCATGAGAGTCTATGTGACTCTGAGATCTATTGGTTTTAAATGTGTGACTCATGAAGTTGCCATTTTTCCTCTTGGGAGAGGTTAATTGCAAGACATATTTAAATCCATTTTCATCCTGGAGGTAAGCTATCTTCTCGAGTGTTACTTTGACTGTTGCAAAAAATGAATGTCTTCTGCAGTAGTTCACTACATATCCTAACTCTCTTTATAATCATAATGACTGTTTTTTGTTGGCTAAACCATTGCCATCCACAGTGAAACTTTTTCTTTACTTCCCCTTTCCAAGGCACTTGAATACATGCACCTATCAACCTTTACACCTCTTTGTTGAATACCACCTTCTTCTCCTATCTGGAAAAGTTTCCATAAGAATCAATGTTATTTTTCAGGGGTGGTGGCTCTCCTATTCAGTCCCATTATCCATTTTTCCCCATCAAATCTAACACTAAATCTGCACCCTTCATCATCAATGGACCGGTCTCACTACTCCCATCTTCCAAACTATTCATACTCCTTACCTATTGCATATTATTCATGGCTGAATTCAATTCTCTCCTTTCAATGAGAACACTTCCTGACTGACTGATTGATTGCATTGATACCCATGGTTATGTCAACACTATTGATGATGTTACTGACCACTGTTACTTCTACTTATGGCTAGTTCAACAACATTTGTCCCTTCACACCTAATCCACCACCACTATAGTGCCTCTTCCACTCAAGGTCCTTGCTACCTTAGGAGTTATTAGTGTAGCTGTGCATCTGGTGTCTACAAGTGCTCTCATCTTTTTGTCTCCTCCAGCACCTCTATTATTGACAGGAAACAATTTTCCTGGTTGCCGTATCATACAATATGGCTTTTCTCCCCACATTTGTAACAGGTCACATCTGGTTATGGCAGTTCTTTGCAGTCTATCACTATATGCATCTGAGGCACTGGCCTTTGAACTTCCTAGTCAGCCTTATGCCTTTGCTTCTATCTTCAGCAACAGTTAAATCCTTACCCACTGCTGCAATGCCCAATTCACATGACTTGCTTCAATTCATTCACAGTCATATCAATGCTGGGCAGATGTTGAAGAATGGCTGATATTTTTATTAAGAACCCATTTAAAAATGCCATTTTTATAACATATTTGAGTCCTCTCTTCACAACCACCACCAGACCTGTCAGCTACATGATCCTTTTGGTATATACATTTACAGACTCTCCAGTCCACCTCACTTCTGCCAGTTTTATTTAGGCCATGAATGTTTCAGTAAATTCCAGCCTGATTTTGATCATGTCAGTGTCTAGCTGTTCTTTGTCCATTATCTTGAGGTAGAGTACTAATGCACTCCCCTCAAGAAACAATGACATGAAGCTTGCCACATTGGTGATTTTCTTTAATTTTGTGACTAGCCTTATCTTTTTTAACAGTGCCAATAAATGATTTGATCATATCCATCCAATTCAAATTGATGTACCAAAATTATTTGGAGTTCAGAGGCAGAAGAGTAAAGTTTAGACTCTCTCAACTAACAGATTTCTGTGTTATCATCTGTCTACATCTATTATGCAGTTCTTTCACATTGTATGTGACTTCCTCCAGGTTGACTATGTATCTGCATGAATGCTAACAACCATAAAAAGCCCCCCTCCTTCTCTTGATTCTTCTTTTATGATCACCACCATTACCCATAATCTCTCATTGCATACTGTAGTTGTCACTACTATTATTCATCACTCTACACCTTCTCAGTTTCTTAGTTCATTCACCTTCTCTTGCTCCACCCTGATAAGTATGTTCTTTTTTTTAAATTACTTTCAGTTTTAATTAATTTTAAAAAGTTGCTTTATTTTATTACAAATTTTTTGTTAGAATTCTCTCTCTCACTCACACACACGCACACACACACACACACACATATATATTCCTTTATTGCATTAACAGGTGCGAAGAGGCATGGAAATGGAATAAAGTATTGCAGATGGCATTTGCCATCTGTACAACTGTATGTAGAAGTGGTACAATGTATTAATATGGGGTTTCAGTACTGTTCATACACCTCTTATTTTGAAACTTGTGCAAATATTAATCAGTATATATGCTATTACTTCTACTTTTAATCTTGAGTAAATTGAAACATATAGGATGCTGCAAGTTTGTTTTCTGTTAGTGTATATTATGATAGTGATCCTATTCATACACATGGATTTTTTTTCATAATTGTTTTTGTTATAATGCTTGTATAAGCTCATAGTTCTAGTTAATAATATTGTAAGGAAACATTGGAACAAAAGATTAGTGAAGAAAAGGACATGGATTAATAATATAATAATAGCTTGTGGAGAGAAGCTTGTGCATTTTTCTATACAACACTAGCCTATTTAACATACACATTCTCTTGAATATGTAGTTTTTGTTTGAGGTTCACTTCTAACACTTCTCTTGGTTTCTTTTTCTTTTACTAACACAGTGTGTTCAAGCATTTATAATTGAAGTTGGCAAGTCAAGCACTTCCATAGGTAAAGCTCTTTGTAGGGTTTTTATTTCTTTGGCATATCTTGGTTTTAGTTGGTTTAAATGCATTTTATGTTGCCAATCTTGACCTTGTACCATATTCTGCCAATGTGATTTACTATTTCACCATCTTCCCAACTGTCTTTTTCTGCCTTGTAAATCCAGGTACAGATTTATCAAACACCAATTTAATTTTCCTGGCAAACATTAGTTCCATTGGTGACATCCTCGATGCAGTATTAGGGTTAGGGTCAGTCTATGAATTCTTAAAAATTATTGGTGCATTACTTCTTCTGTTTCCTCCCTGTTTGATTTATTTAATGCCCTTTTGACTGTATTATCAAGACGTTCAGCATAACAATTTGTTCTTGGGTGGTATGGTAGCGTTATTATGTGTTATTACATACCACCCTCTTTTACTGTTATGGTACTAGTGGGAAGCACAGTAACATACAATATAGCATCCTTTCTTGATTGATCAAATATGGCCGAGCTAAAAGGAATCAATTAATGAACAAACACGGTAGGTGACAAACAGAAGGCAAAGATATAGGGATAACAAATAATCATTTTATTACTAAAATAACAAGTGGGTATTAAATATGTTGGGGTATATTAAAAGATGAAAGATGGGGCAAAACAAAACAATGAGACAAAAATAAATATTACAGAATAAAACAATGATGGGGGAACTTATCTTTTCAGAAAGTTAAATATTTATTGACAACCTTGTGCCAAACTTGCATGAAATTACAAATGACAAAAGGGCAAAATGAGCAAAGATAGAACAGGCAATAGAAACAAAGGACTTATCTGTTATTTGAAAATGTTTTTCTTTTTCTCTTCCTTTTCTTTTAGTGTCTCTTGTATGTTTCTCTTTTCTTTTACATTTCTTTTTATCTTTTCTCTTAGTCTTTTCTTTTCTCCTTGCTGGGTAGAAAGTTTATCTGTGAAATGGATTTCTTTTTAGTTTCCTTTCTTTCTTTATCTTTTTCGTCTTATCCAGGGGTTGAGTGAAGAATAAGTTGAATCTTTCTTTTCCCTGGCTCTCAGGATAATGTATCTTTTTTTTGTTTCATTGTATCTGCTTCTTTTAGCACACTGGAGTTTGATTTCTTTGAATCAACTGTTTACTGAATCTTTTCAGCTCAGAAACCTTAATAGATTTCTATCAATTCTGCACATCCAAATTTATAGCAGATCATAGCAAGTTTAGCTGGATGTCCATTCAGTTTTAATTCTGAAGAGGGACTGACTTGGTGGTGGTCTTTATTTTTGTGCCTTGATTTTGGCACGTGACCCATGACTTCCAAATATGGATTTTTGCTTGTGTGGGTGACAAGATGTCACTGACCCTTTTCCTTTTTCTGACATATCTCAGAGAGTTCAATGTTGCCTTAATCTTTGAATAGTATCCCATCCAATCATCATGCTATCATGTGACCAAGAAGGAGAAAGTGTACTTTTCATAGGATACGTAATCTTTGCTTGGATGCATTCTAGTTTGATCAAGAACCATTAATTATCAATTTCACTTTATTTCTTTTTGGGTCTGGTCTATGCCCATTTGTATCCATAATTGTCCCAAGTGTTTTATATTGCTCCAGAAAAATTGGCATATTTCCTCACTGAGTTTGAACCCATAAATTCTCTTGAATACTTGTTGTATGTGTTCTGAATGATGCTGTCTTCTTTCACTTGTTAGGAGTATGTTGTCTAAATATGCAACGGCAAAATTTAAGCCAGCTAGCATCGTATCCATTACTTGCTGGAAAATGCTAGGTAGTCTTTTAAAACTGTATAGACCATAGTGTGTTAATTGCTAACAGTTTTTTACATTTTTTATCCACTTCAATTTGTAAGTATATGTCTATATATACAGGTCAATTTTTGAAAAAAATCTTCCCCCCATTTCTTTTCCTTTAAGTGAAAAATTGCTTTAAACTCTTGTTTCTTTCCTTGCATACAATATGTTCAAATAATTGATATGGTAGTGTGTCCTTAATTCATGCTGTGTCTGCTCTTTCTTCCTTGGTTATTTGCCAATACATTGCAAATGCCCCTCCAGTCAGTCAAAGCAGAATGAGGGTCTCAAGCTGCTTCACACTACAGAGGTTGCATGCCAGTTTGACTTTCTCAACCCATTCCACTACTGCTGTCAAATTCAAGAATCAGCTTCGTATCAAATTTGCCATCTAATAGCATGTAGCAAAAAAAGCTTGTAGCAAAAAGCCAAAATAGCTTGTAGCAAAAAAAATCTTTAAACTCTTGTTTCTTGTTGCAATGTGTTCAAATAATTGCTCCTCAGGAGAGGGTGAGCAGAGTTTATATCACAAAAATGAAGTCAGGTTTGTCAATCCCTATATTTGTGCAAACATGACTGTAAATCAGCCCAACTTTACCACGGAATTCGCCCAACATACCAGGACCTGGACAGCATCATGGAAGTGGTCGAATGGCTACCCACTGGAATATCTGATAAACCAGGTATGAGTACCTTGTGTCTAAGCAGGCAAGGAGCGAATATCAGCATGAACTACAGGCATGGACAGACGATGGGTGGCTGATACCTTACCTTAAAAAAGAACTTGATCTCCCAAGGGGCCTGATCACATTAATAGTAGTGATTTAAAAGAACGAAGGAAAGGTTGCCCAGTGTTAGATTACTATGGGCATGTCAACACATACACTGCTCATGCTGATGTTTGTGTCAAAAATTGAAAGAACAGTGGAGAAAAGGACCCAATATTTCCGTGTTTGATTTTTGCAAGATGTACCTACAAATATGTGTGCATCAGTTGCTGTGGCCATTTTAAACTGTTATTTATAAAAGGAGGAGGTACTACTTGAAATGAATGAGATTTGGGCTCACTGTGGCACCAGCTATCATGGGAGCCATTGTGGATACTGTGCTAGCAAAAGATGAGCCCACTCTCCAGCTTCCACCTATATTGATAGCATCTATGTCAGTGAAGATGTGACATCTGCAATACATGTCAGACACCATCTTGCTGATTTTGGATTGTTGTATAAAACCCAGAATGATTAGAGCACAATTTCCAAGTGCTCAGCTTGCAAATTTGGGGAGAGTAGAACACCTTGTACTGGAAGCAGAGGATGAAATACTGAAAGTACCTGCAGTTTTGGCTCAGCAAAAAATATTTTCACACTGACAAATTAGTAAGGCTCTTTCCTGTGTGTGGCTGGTTCTGTATTGTGACTACCTTCATCAAACATAGAGCAACTGAGATTACGTTCAAACCTGGTCAGTGAATATGACTTGTTAGTGGACATAAAGCTGGTGAAATCCAACCAGAACCGAACACAGAAGCTTATGAGGGTACTGCCAAGATGGTTCAGTACAATTAGAAAGGAGACTGAACCAGTGAAATTTTTCTGTGCAGTATCAATAAACAAATGCAGCTCAGACAAGATAAAGTCAGTACACTGTCAAAGTGGGCATCCTGACATTAAAAGGACTCTGTACTTTGCAAGGCGGGTTGATCCAATGGTGTCCAAGGCAGCAGTTAGGGCTGTAGTTAGAGAATATAGAGAGTGTCAGTACATTAACCCATCATCAGTATGATGGCCAAGAGGAAAGTTAGATGTTAGCGATGTGTGGACTGGGTTGGGATGGACATCACTCATCATGATGGGAAGCATTACCTGACGCTAATTGACTGTGGACTAACTCGATTTACAATTTGGTGACAACTACATTGGCTTTTTACAAAGTACCAGCTTTACCAAAATAAATTTAATTTACCAGATCGTAAATTTATTCGAAATGTCCAGACAAGATGGAACAGTTATTATTATATGATATCCATAGTATTTGACAAAAAAATTCTCTTATCTCATATTGCAGTGACCATGCAAAACCACATTGTTTAGAATCTAGCCAATGGAAGATTTTAGGGAAATTACTAAAAAATACTTAAACAATTCATTGATTTTAGAAATTTATTAAGTAATAGAGAATCAACTGCCTCTTATATTATATTACACATTAAAGGGGAGAAGAAAAGGGACTGATGGGTTATGTTCAACCCTTTCAACATGGAAATCTTTTAATGTTAGATTTAGCAGCTACTTCGAAGACAAAAACCTTATTCTAGCAGCATATCTCAATCCCAGGTTCAAGACTGGTTTCCTTGAAAATAACTACAGAGGCCTGCCTAATGACAAGGATGTTGCAGAATGGTTCACTCAAGATATCTATTCTATAACCGAAGGAAAAATAAACACCTCACCCCAAGTATCACAAGGCATGGAGAATAACTTGTTTGACATGTCTGAAGAGAAAAGTGATAATGATAGTGACTTTAATTTCAGTTTTATGAAATGCCTCACTGAATTAAAGAAAAAAAGTCATGAAGGAAAAGGGGAGCCAATGTGTATGAGAATACAGGAGAAAGCTGTCAGTGAAACAAGCAAGGAAATATATTTATTAAAACTTGAAATGGCAAAATATATTGCATTAAAAAATATAAAAAGTGATGATGTTTTTTAGTGGTGGAATTCAAATAAAAATGAATTTTTCACAATGGTGCTTTTAGCCAGGAAATATCTAACAGCACCTCCCTCTTCTGTTGAAAGTGAATGATTATTTAGTATTGGAGGTAACATTTACTTACATAGAGAAATCAGCTGAAAGGCGAAAGAGGAGAGATGATAATGTTCTTACATTATAATTTAAGAATTTTAGAATTTAAATATGAGTAGCTAGGTACTTAAGTGATTTACTTAAAAAAATTGTTCTCTTACCCAATTATTTAAATAAAAAGGATATCTATTTTATAAGCTTTTGTGTGACACTGAGCTGTCAGCCCAGTCGCAGCGTGAAACTGCGATATTTCTCCTGTGTCCTGGTTGATTGGTGATCGTAGCTACCAGGCAGAATCCTTTGGTCAGAGTACCAAGTGGAATGGTCGGTCAATGCTAACGGCTTCACACCAGCTGCAACCAGTTCGACACCAGCTCCGTTGTTCCCAGCTCACTTCCAACATCTGATTACCAAAGTAACTACTTCGATCTGAAGTCTAACCTACCCACGTTGTGATATTGATCTTAGGTAGACGAGATCAATCAGACATCGGGCCATAGTGTAAGATGAGTCTAACTGGAGGTGATATCGTACAAGCGTAAATAAAAAAAGCAAATAAAAACCGCAAGTGGTTCAAGTATGTTGAAAGTAACAAATTAACTTTTATCCGTCTGTTATATACAGGAGTGTGTGTTTTTCTCCCAATCCGTTTTCTACAGAGTGTGACACTTTCTCATGCAAAAATTTTATAATCGACACATGGCTACTTAACGTGTTTGTACTAAAGATGACATGTTGGAAAAATAAACAAGGGTAATTCTCTCTACCCTGTATTGACAATATTTTGGAATATTTATTTTTCTTTTTATAATTACCATATGGCCGTGCCTTACCGGCACTTAAGATGATATCTTGTTCTCAGGTTTTTCGTTAATCAGTACTTTTACAAATATCATTAATCAATTGTCAAATGCTCGCATATGGCCTTTTTGTGAGTCCACTGTTTACGCCAATTCTCGGGTTTTTTGAGAAAAGTAACTCGATCTTATTTTTAACATAAAAAATAAAATCTCAGGGTATCTTTTTTTCTGTTCTCAGTATTTTCTTGTGTAATTTTTATGGTTAATTAGTTAATTAATTACCATGGCTAAATAGTGTCACACTGTATTCATTTTTCTATTAAATGTTTTATTAATAAATGTACTAAGTTTCCCAAACCAACTGAAAAATATGAATTTTAATCACTGTAGGTATTGTAAGTTTACAACAGTTTCAGGAATTGTATTGGAATTGATAAAAATATTGGTATCTTCCCATCACTAACATATATATATATGTGTGTATGTATATATATATATATATATATATATATATATATATATATATATATATTGTCCTTCACCAGATATCCTCAATTTTTATTCAATTTTTACAATCAAAACATCAGCTAGAGTAAAATGGACACTAACTTACATCACTTGATCTTGTTTTCTGCTAGTTTTAGAGTTGTCTTTCTATTTTTAGTATTTTAATATGATGTAGATTATTGTACAAATTCCAGTTCTCAGTTGTAGCAACTGTTCCAAGGTGAAATTGCCCTATGAACCCCTAAAATATTACTGTGGGCCCCCAATTTCCTATTTTTTATTTTGACCCCCCAGTAATATTACATGAACCCCAGTTAAGAATCACTGGTTGAGTACATGGTTTCATTTATAAATCAGATTCACTTTGCCTTATGGGGTTTTGTATCCTTCATGTCAGATCTAATTATAGCTATTTAAATAATTACTATATTTACTTGAAACACCATCCTCCTAGTACATTAACATACTATAGACTAAAGTTAGAATCTATAGTTATGAAAAATACTTTCTAAATATTTCTAAACCTGCTATAACTCAATAGTGAGGTGCTGGGTAATCTGTTAGTAGTAATAGCAATGTTCAGTGCACAATGTGTAGCTGCCAACCCATGAAATGTTTGTTATGAGTAAAAATGCAGAGCCGAAAGCTATGACTGGAAATTTTTTAGCTGAAAACTTGCTTCATACAATGGTGTTATTGGTTTCTCTATTGTCTTAGCTTCTATGAAAATAAAAGCATGACTTTTGGAGCATCTCTTGTACATTTAATGTTGATAATACATGTAAATATTTTACATGTATTGACATACAACAATATTTGATATGACTACAAATCTTTTTTAAAGATGTTATTTGTAGAATTAAATTTTTAAATATTTAACCAATCATGTTTTGATAAAATAACTTGAATCTTTAATGAGATTGTTACTTGTCGTCATTGTTATAAACACATGTATGGTAGTATGAAATAATAAATGAAACAACAAGTACTGCTAGTGAGGTGAGAAGAAAAGAATTGTTAATGCAAAATTCTTTGTATTGCAATACAGAGGATATAAGTCTGTAATGTGTGCATAAGAGATGGCTTTTGAAAGAAGGGTAGAGTTGGTAAGGCCTGGAGTTGATGCATTTGTTGGGTTGGTCAACTGAGGTTAAGAGTGGTGATGATGAAAGCTTGCCAGGTGTCAACAGCTGGCCAGTTCACTGCGATTCAATCCCTGTTGTTTTCTTAAAAGCAAATGTCTTAACTTCTGAGCTCATCTTTCGTTCATGTTTTTTATTTGGTGACAATATTCGTGATTGTCTTATTTTATAATTTGGCGGGGGGGGGGGGATTTGTTTTGTGGACCATATGTGATGCTTGGAGCCCCTGCATGAGGACAACTTTTTTTATTTTGAATTTTGCTTTCTTAGCAATTACATCTGGCCAACATAAGGAGATCTAATTTGAAATGTAGTATAACATCATGATTTAATTTTTTTTATATGAGTCGATTAAAAATACACCTTTAAGTGCCAAATCTAGGTGCATCGTCAGTGTTGTTCCTCCAATGTCACTAGAAGTTTTGGGTCTAAATAAACAACAGACTTCTTTGATGGGTGACCCGACCGAATATGATCAGTATTCAGCCCGCACCCAGAATAAAATTTGCTACTAGCTTTAGGACATGCATTATATAAGTTCCCCCAGAAAACAGCAAATAATCAAGACTTCACTTGGGCTATTCGGTGTTATAGAACAGGTATGCTAGGTTGTACTGATCTTCCTACATGCGGCCAAGACAGGGTGTTTTTTTGAAAGGAGAGAAGAAAAACCAATAAATATATATATATATAATAAAAACGATTTATTATATTGGCTCGTCTTACGACTTACTTTTCTTTCTCCCCTTTTAACTTCTTTATTATATCTTATTTGTTTGGTCTTTCTCTTTTTATAACTTTCCTTTTTATACTTATTTTTTCTTAACTACACTTAACAAAATGTTAACAATAGAGTGATTAAAATGATAGACTATTTACAAAAAGAAAACTCCTAAAATGCAGTATGAATAATTTGGATGATACTCTAATAAATTCCATTTAAAAACTAAGAGAAATAACATTTAACTAAAATTGCTTAAAAATACATTAATCTAGATATTTACATGTTAAATACTAGTTAAAAAAAAGAAAACATAATAACGTGTAAATTTTAGTTAAAATAGGTTACTCCCAAAAAACTATCAATTTGATTATCACTTTATGAATGGCAAAAGCTGTTTGTTTAATTGTATCATCAGTTGAAGTATTTTTAGCATTTCATAATGAGCAATTTTGTCAGTTATTGATATAATTACTATAAATTCCGGACCATTTTCAATAATTTGTCAGTGAGGTTATTCAGGTTTTACATATTGATTGCCATAATTTTTAAAACTTAAAACACTTGATGCTTCTTAATTAATGAAACACCTTTGGTATATTATCAGGAATTTGGCATTATATTGTTTTGTTTTTGCTACCTTTTATTCAAAATTTTTATTTCGATTGTATGTATTTTTTTAATATATATATTATAGATAATAGAGTATTAATGATTTTTGTAATACTAACAATCAAATTTTTAAACTTTGAATTTACTTTATTTTTCTCTAGAGGCTGAGCAAAAGGTTCAATTGATGGTGGACTGTATGAAATATCATTTGGATGATGTTGAATGCCTAAAAAAGAGTCTATTGTCTGTAGCATCCCTATGTTCATCTCACAGTAAGTCATAAAAATCTATATGCAGAAATTATTTGAATGATGATTTTTATTAGATAAAACCATAAAAATAGCAAGATCCTTTTATATAGGAGCTGAATGTTCCGTAAGTAATAATGAGTTAGTGTGGTTGATTTTTTGCTTTGTTTTTTTAAATAAAAAATATCTTATTTTTCTTTTTTTTATGTAAATTGGATTTTAATTTCATTTTTGCATGCAAGTCAAGTAAGAAAGAACAAAGATTAATTTAATAGCTCTCAAGGGAGAGAGTAGGATAAGTGAGGGTTGACAAATTAGCAATATTTGGCTACATCATCTAGCTGACTTTTTCTCAATTTACTCAGTAAAAATCTACATATAATTCTGAGCATTTTTAAGGTATTGGATTCATCTACATTCAACTGACAATGCTTTCACACTTGATTCCACAGACAGGGAACTGTGACGTTGCACTGAGTTTACTAAGCGGAGATGCTTCTGGCAAATCAGTGAAGTGGCAGGGAGGGCCACGGCGTTGGTTTATATACCACCAAATTCTTCTCCGTCTCCCGTCTTTTGTCTGTCCGGAGGTGAACTTATAGGTTAGGAATTATCCAAAATTGGATGACGGGATTTTCTCGATTAGGCTGATAATTATCCAAAGCTGAATTACGGGGTTTTATCGATCCTCGTTGGCTCGGGGGTGGGGGTGGTGACAAAGCAACAACACTGATGGACATCAAATGATTAAAGCAAAACAAAAAAAGGAACAATGCATGTACATATTCATACATATATTTACACAATAACAAACACTTATCAACACAACATACAATATGAATAAGAGAGCAACACATTCGTGACTATATAACAAAAAATGTCTTTCTCTTTCTGTCACAAAGTTTATAGAGCCTGGCCAAACGTCTCTTATTCCTTTTCTTCTTTTTTTTTATATATATATCTTATCCTTTCTTTTTTAACCCACGTGCGTTTACAGATCTTTTCTTTTTCTTTTCTTTTCCTTGGAAAATAGATCGAGTCACGAGGGTCTCGTTGTTCTACTTTCCCTTTTCTTTTTTCTTTTCTAAGGCCCGTTAATCTTTGCATAGGATATATGTCGGAAAATGGCGGTACTTATCTTACTCCCTTTTCTGAAGGGGGGGGTGTCTTCTTTTTGGTAGAATTCTTCTTCTTACGGGGCTGGATGTGCCTCGGAGTTATGATGTCTTCGACCCTGCCTCGGCGAACATCAGCTCATAACTGACTTTTGGCTTCCACGATTTTCCCCATGTGGGTCGCTTTTTGGTGCCAACATTCTTCCTCTTCTGACCAACGTACCCACACTGACCCGACTGCTGGCACACTACTCGCTCAGAGAGAGTGGGCATTTTTCCCGCCTAGGATTTGTATGGAGGGGACACGATGACTTTTGCTGCTTCCATCCCCTCTCTCAACGGCTGCTACACAACTGACCTCTGCTTTCGTGGTCAAGGAGTTGCAAAGGGAGGGTGGGGGTGTTTCTCCCTCTTGCCTTCTACGACACCTCGTCACAGAACGGAATGTAGACAATTGCATCTGCCATGAAATATTGCATTTTTTTTATAATTTCAGTAATTAACCATTTTGTCTTAAAATACTTGCAACCTAAATTAAGGGCCTGGAAGGAAATTTCCTGAATATTTAATAAAAGGGGTTGTTGGAATTAGGAAGTCCTATGGTGGATTTTTCTATTGTTCCAACCCATCTATTTGAAACTGAAACATAATTAGATTGCAGATACTCTAATCCAAAATAGAAGTGTGAATCCATATATAAATAATCTGGTCATTTTTTATGTGTACTATCTGAGTATAAATATTACTTGAGTCATAAATGACCAACTGAAGTACCTGTTTCAGGGCTGATAAAAACACAGCAGATTGAATCAACCTAATTTCTAAGTTTTTGCTCACTTATCACTCTAAAGAAAATAAATGAAAATATATAACTTATTTTAAACACTTGAGTCAGTTTGTTTTTGTCCTATGTTTCTGATAAAATAATTATTCTACCACTTGTCCACACTGGCAACGTTCTGATTTGCCACACTGGTAATTCCTGACATGATATTAACACACACTTTTCCGATGTGAACTCCTATGCCACAAGCTCTTTAAGTCTGGCAGGTGTAATATGTCCAACTGTAATAACACTTGAAGAAACAAAAACAAATACTATCATTTTTTCAATGATTTATTTAAATGACATTGCACACAATAGCTTTGTTCTTGTTGAAAAGTATGAAAAATATCATGTCCAATTAATTATATTCCCTATTGAATATCTATAGTTCAGATTAACTATACTCTTTAGCTCCACAAGTTCAGACCTTTACAGCTAGGATTAATTATGCTACATCCACAGTGTCAAATCTTCCACATTTCCTCTGTATTCCACTTGTAAGGAGGAAATTCAACTGAAACAGCTTTTTACCAAGAACTAATAGTGAGAAATAATAAACCTTGTACTGAAGTGATCTGCAGAGGAACTCCTTTTTCAGTTACAGCCAATAGCTTTGGATAAAATTCAGAGTGACATATGCACCATTGTTGAAACTGGATATTTGGAAATAATTTTTCAAGAATTTTGAAAAAGCTCCTGAAAAAAAAATGAAAAAATAGTGAGAAATAATGTATAACCAAGTCGTCACCAAAGCCAACCTTCTTACCATCATGGTTCAACCATATCTCCAAGGAAAGTCATTAAACAACAAGGAAGTAAATATTGTGATTAAATATGCCAGTGAGAAATATCCCCGCTTATTTCCATTATTATGAAGTTGCAAGCTTAGTCTCCCATGCCTCCTTCCAGGCATTTAAACTGGCAAACCCCATAAGCAAGACAGTCTCTACTATTGAATGGTGGAATTCATACACAGCTGTGTTGAGCAGTGATATACTCTTTGTGATTACACAACTCCTGTCAGCAGTGGTGTATTTCAAATTGAGAAGCTACCTTAATAAAGATAGAAAGGTAAAATTTGTTTCTCTTCAAAACAATGAATATGAACATAGCTCATTTGAAAGAATTTGAAAATGATTAAGCATAATATGACATTCGCTACATGAATGATTCAAATTTTATTGACACTTTCTTTCTTTTATGTGCTGTGTCTCTTCAGGATGTAGGCAATCATGGCTCTCTATTTCCCTTGTAGTTCTCAATAAGCTTTGACTTTTTGTTATTTCTCTCAGACTCTGTTCTGCCATACACATGCTTAAGCTGATTAAGTATATCACGTGTTGCTTTCCCTTGTCCCTCTTTCCCTCATCTCCACCCTGTCAGTATCAGATTTTCCAAGCCCTCCTTTCTCATTACATATCCCAGAAATTTCAGCTGCCTCCTCTTGATGTTAAGTATGAGTTTCCTTTTTGTTTGCATCCTCTCCAAAACTTCATCATTGCTCACATGTTCAGTCCATGGTATCCTTGGCATCCTTCTGTAGAACCACACCTGTTGTTTTGAGTCTCTTCTTCATCTTTGAGGCGACCGTCCAACATTTACTGCTGTAAAGGAAGACAGATAACATGTAGCAATTCAGTACACTTTTCCTTGTTACCAATGAAACCCTCCTATCTCGTAATACTCTGCCTAGCTTTTGGAATGCATCTTTGGCCATCCCAATATGACTTCAGATTTAAGTGTTGCACTTACTGTCCTCTGTCATAACACTTCCAATATATATTTAAATTGCCACACCTGCTTGATTTTAGTATCCCCGACCTGTAAATCGCATTTTGGGCTCATCTTTTTGCAGATAACCATGCATTCTATCTTCTTGTAGTTTATTTTTAGTTCCTTCTTGCTCTCATTCACTCACTTCTATAGGAGGTTTTGTAGTTTCCTATCTGTGCTTGCTATCAGCACAGTGTCATCTGCGTATCTTATTTTAAGATTGCAGCCTCCAGTGATGAATCCTGGTAGGCTTTCCAGTTCTCTCAGAATTACCTCACTGTATCTCATTCAGTGAGATGACACATCATTGCCTTATACCCCTTTCTATTTTTGTATATGTGCTGAACTCATATTTTATCTTTATGTAAGTGGTTTGTTGCCAATAGAGGTTTTTGATTATCCTAATGTCTTTCCCGAATATGTCAAGGTTGCTGATATTTGTGGCGTACTTTGTCGAATGCCTTTGCATAGTCAATAAAACACAGGTGCACATTCTTCTGCATTTGTATTGCTCTTTCTGATAATATTCTGAGCATGAATATCGCATTCCTTGTTCCAGTGTCTTTAATGAACTCACATTGTTTTTGTCCTCTCTCTGGCCTGAGTCTGCTCCATGCTGTATTCCTCAGAATATAGATGATTAGTTTTGTTATATGGCACATTAGGTTGACTGTTCAGTGGAGTTCACATTTGTTTGCATCTGGTTTCTTAGGCAGTTCTATGAAAATAGATCCACTGCTGTATATTTCATTTATTATTTCCATAATCTTGTCTATGCCAAAATCATTTGAGGATATCAGCATCTGTGTCACTATTCCGTCTGGCCCTATTGCCTTGTTCCGGTTCAGTTTGGCCAGTGCCACCTCTACTTCAGTTTTTAGAATTTCATGCCCATCAGTAATTCTGTGCATTGCTGTTTTTTCTCTTTCATCATGGAAGAGTTCTCCAATATATTTATACCAGTACTGGAGAATTTGTTCCTTCTCTAATATGAGCATTCCGGCCTTTGATTTTATGCAGCCTGTTGATGAGCAAGTTTTTTGTCCTTGTATTTTTCTGTATTCTGTTCTGTACCTTGGTAGAGTTTTCTGTTTCCTTTGCATCATGTTGAGAATCCCATCAATGATCCATTTATCTTTTCTTCTTTGTCCATTCTCCTTTGGGATGATATCATTTGCTGATGTCAATAAAGCTTCTCTTAGTGTGTCCTATTTCAGTTTCCATTTCCATTTTGTCCCACATATCTACTCTTCACACTGTCTATATATTTTTCCTTCAGGTTTGGGTCACTCAGGAGTTTGTTGTATTACAATTTGGGTGCTGCGTTAGGCTTCTTCAGTTTCCATAGTTTCACTCTTAGTTTACATAACAGAGTGATGGTCACTTCCACAGTTGGCACTTGGCATTAGAAAGGCATATTCTTTATTAATTAAAAATTGTATGCATTTTTAATTCTAAGTAAACATATGTACATACCCACTGTAAATAAATTTGAATAGAAGTTGCTTATTTTTTTTGTCTGGAAAGAACAGGTTATGTGAAAGAAATTCACCAACCACCAAAAAGCTGTGACATAAAGAAAAACCCAAACAGGCCCATTCCATCAGTTATAGAAGAAAACAGTTGATGGAATAGCCCAGATATGTGGCTTATAGATTAGCATACCTGCCTTCAAACACATATAAAAGTCAGTGGCTGGAAACAAATACTAGCATGAAAAAGCCAATTGCAGAAAAAGTGGATTTGTGTCCAAATTTATGTTAGTCAAAAGGGAAACTGCTTGATTTTGACCTTCTGCTAGGAATGATTGTTATCAAACCATTGGTCAGAGTTTACATTAAACGAACAGGTAAAGTGACGTACCAGTATGCATTGCACTCAAAATTGACTTGAAGAACAGAATACTGGAGTATTTTGATCCCAAAAACATTAGGGAAGTTTACAACAAGGAGCTACAATTGTGGTTAGACAATGGATGGCTACTAACGTATCCCTAGAATGAGATTAGCCCACCCCAGATGTTGATTCCATTAATGATAGTGGTGCAAAAAGTGTGTCCTGTAATGAATGTTAGTGAACATTGACATATTTACAACAGATGCTTGCAGAAGTTCAGGGAGTGACAACAGTAAGGTATCAATGTTACTACATAAAAGAAAGCCTACTTACAAGTGTATGTCCATAAATCACTGTGACCATTCCAGACAGTGATGTTAAGGCACCTAGAATTTGGGCTTAATGTGACACAACTTTTAATGAGATTCATCATAACTGCAATAATGTTGCAAGATAAGACCATCAACAGAGCGACATCTGCATATATGATGATTAAGGAAGATAAAGTTTTGGCAACATGTGTGAAGAAGCATTTCATAAGGTTTGGCCTAACATGTAAGGATTTAGAGCAATTAGAAAATGGTGCTCAGGTGTTGGGGCTGCAGATCTGGGGGAAGCGCAGTAAGCTCTGATGGAAGTGTAAAAGTGCCATTCCAGAAATTCCTGATGTCATTACATGATGAAATGTATTCATTGTGTGTGGAAAGCCTGTGGGGCATTTTCCTGTGTAGGGATGACTCTATGTGACCATGGCATTCATCAAATGTAGAATGGGATGATGTAACAGATGACCTCTATCTGAGGGTCATGTTTGAAGGTATCGTCATGAGGATATGCAAAAGTGACCCAGTGTAGGGACTTGGTGTGAGTATTGCTGTGAGTATTGTCTGAATCAATGTGAACTCCTTAGCCACCTGGGTCTCATTGGAAGTCAACAAATCTGTCATTGAAGTTGCATACTGGTAGAGTCCAGTGAACGATGCCACCACATCATTGTGACTGAGTTACTCTTCAATAGTGAGCTACTGTAGTGAACTTGGTAACTAATTCTGCATGCATCAATGGGTTTCTGATATGTCTGCAAAGGTTAGACTGCACACTAAAGCTGTGAGCAAGATGCTCATATAGTGATAGCTCAACCGTCAACACAGTTGTATATCTCGTTAAGGTGTACAAGCTATCTGCAAGTGTCTGATTGGTTAAGTTTGATCATAATTGAGTGAACAAGCTGATTAGAGTCCCACAATGATGGCTTGATGCTATCAAGAAGCAAGACAAACATGTGAAGCATTTGTATGTTCCTTCCATAGAATTGTTGACCTAGCTAGATAATGGCCATCTACTACCAGAATGGTCATCCCCAGGGTGAGGTGGACTTGGTACTTTGTGTGCCAAGCCAGTCTATCGGTTTCTGTGCTGTTAATAGAGTGATCAAAAAATGTAAAATGTGTCAGTGTGTAGACCCACTCTCCACCCCTGTATAATGGCAACAAAGTCAGTTAGATGTGAGCTATACTTGGAGTAGGGTAGGTATGGATGTCACCCATTACAGGAGTGAACATTTCTTCACTCTTATTGAGAATGGCCCCACCTGGTTTGCAGTCTAGCAACCACTGCAACTCCTCAAGTGTCATTTGCCAATTGGAGGTAATATTTTTTTCACAGACAATACCACTTTCTGTAGTAGGCAATTGAAGCAGTTTTTAGATGAGTTCAACAGAGTGCAGAGATCACTGCCAGGAACCTACTGTATTGGTACAATATGGCACCAAAACATGATGTGTCAAGTGCAGCTGCACCAGCCACTCTATTGGCTCTGAATAAAGGGAGTTTACCTCACAGCCCTATCATGAGGAGGTACATGGACCATACAGTGTTGGAGATCCTGCCAATAGCAAATGTACTACCAGTTTCAGAAAGGAGTATGTCACAAGTCACAGGTATAAGCAATAAGCACTTGGTACTGGTTGATGGGACTCCACACCACATAAAAGTGTCTTAGCTTCAGTCAGTTTCTCACAGCTGCAAGGTCTCATCAATTCCGAATTGAATTGACTAGATGTAACCATAAGTTCTATCCTAGCAGTTTCTTTTCTCTCACTTCTCATTTGTGGAACTCTTTTCTGGCTTCATGCTTTTTAGTCAAATTTAGCTTCTTTTTTTATATATCTGACCCAATGTTTAGGATAAGGGTGTAAAAAATTTTTAAATTGACTCAATTTTCAGTGTTTTACTGTTCTAATACCAAAAATCTGACTTTTTTCTTAGAATTTATTTACAAATTATTTGAAAACTTTAGGGTCTATATTTCAAATTTTACTTTGAATATCTCAATAGGGCCCATTTTCAGGATAACTGAAAAAATGAGTAGAGATAACTTTTCTCTTACGATCTATTTTCAGCATTGGAATAGGACATGGATTATTTTTTAACACTCTTCTGATTCATGTATAGCAACTTTATTTTTTTTAGAGAAATTCAGATATGAATACACATTTTTTTAATCTACTGTTTACAGTATAAAAAGATAATTCACTATAAAGCAAAGGAAAGTTTTGTATCATTCATATAGGTGATGTATTTGTAGTGACATAGTCAAAATAGACTTACCCTATTTTACATAAAGTTGTGATGGGGCAGGGAGGAAAACTTCTGCATCAAACTAAAAGACAACATTGGCATCACTGCTAAGATCTCTAATACTATTGAATACACCGGACTTTATGGAAACATAGATTTGAGGTTTTGCTACTCATGTGTGAAGTTAAAAGGCTACAAAGTTGCAATAGGGAAGAACAAGATTACAGATCTTTTTTGGCTCGGCAGGATGAGGAAATCAGAAAGATCTAAGTCATGGCATATCCCAGAGAATTAGAGGATTTGGACTTTTCACAAATACTGGATAAATAAAGAGAAATTGTAGAATGGTTACAATTGATTAAAATGTCCTTAGATACATCTATAGAGTTTCTGCTAACAATTAGTTATTTGAGAAATCCAATACATCCAATACTAATGCTGAAGCATACAGTATATTGAATGACAATTGTGCATTGCAAGTACTGTGATAAAAAGCATGAATGGGACAGGAAAAATGTTTAGTTTTAGGACATGTATGTTAGAATTCTGTGTGCAAGTATAAAAGTAGAAAGAGTAGAAAATTTAAACCCTCTCAAGAAAATACATCTGTATTTGCAATACCAAGACCTAAATAGAAAAGTGCCAGAGAAAAATTAAATTAAAAGGTAGTTTTGTTTCCTATGCAAGTAGATACTAGGAGTGATAACACCCTAATCCCAACAAATTTTTGGGAATGAATGGGAAAACCCAAGAAGAAAAATTGGCTGAACCTAATACAGTTTGATGGCTCTTTTATTAAAAAGTTAGTTTGCTTTAAATGAACTTTTGAGACCAATACTTACTTCAAAATTATTCCCATCACAATAGTGAGATGCGATAAAAGTCATAAACTTGTCGGAATAGATGCTACCAGTCGAGAAAAGTTAAAAGAAAAAACTGATTGTTTTAAACAAATTAAAAAATGTTAGGATGACCATAAATATGTATTGCAACACAATAACATATCTGGGATACCAGATTTTCATCAGACACAAATTTCATAAAGAAAATAGCAGTGGTATCTACACCTACAAATAAGAAAGAATTGGAACCTTTTTTAGTGAATTGATAGAACCCTGTCAATTAGTGTTGCACTTAGTATGGGCAGTGATATATCTGGGTCATTGTTAGACAGTTTTGCCTTCTGAAGAGTTCTTTTCATTGCTTGAATTTGTCTTTTATAAATCTGTTTGACTATTGGTGTTGGATGCTTGAAGTTACATGGAAAAAGTCCCATTATCTAGAGAATTCCCTGAATGTAGAAGATGAAAAGTGTCACTTAGAAGTTTTTCCTCTATGCCCTGTTCTGAAAGATTGTTTTCAGCCTTTGTAGTACCTTGATTCCCAGTCCCATTACTCTTTCTTATAAATGGTTGCTTGGGTGATTTTGTTTCATAGCATATCAACCTTTATGGGTTATTTAATGGTAAAACCTAAATATTTTGAACACAATTGTATGCTTTCAACTAAAGATTTGCTATAAAATGTATTGTTGGTAATTTTACTATAAATATGTATTGTTGGTAATTTTACAATAAATAGATATAGTTGGTAATTTTACTATAAGAAGATATTGTTGTTAAATTTTTTATCTAAAAATGTATTGCTGGTATTTTTATTATAAAAATGTATTTTTATACCTTCATAGTGTTTTGTTTTTCTTTGGGGATTCACTATTTGCCCATAGTTGGGACCCTAACAGGTGCTACAACAATGGATTTGAGTCTTTGTATGTGAGCATGATTTCACTGCAGATAAGCTTCTTTCTAATACTTTCGCCCCAGCCCCTCAACATCCAGCATCTTACTCTCTGGGTTGAGGTGTCTATTCAGTCCTAACCAAACTTAAGGGAGTGGCCATAGGTCCGTAGATTATTCGACTGGTCCGCTGGTTTAATCCTGCTTCCTGCCCACGTTGTGATTTGTTTGATCCAGAAAGCAGAAATGAAGTTCATCCATTCACGGTTGACTGAAGATGTAGACACAGCTGGGGAGTTTGCGCTAAGAAATTTAGAATGCAGCAAAAAAAAAATTAATATCTGCAGAAAGCTGGACAAACAACTATTCAGTGGTTGAATTGTTAATGTCTTTTATATAGCAGAAAAGAATAGTAGAGGAAAGAATCGGGTTACAGAAAAGAAAAGTATTTAACGTAAAAACTCATACACTGGATTCTAGACATAGAGAGAGTGTATGTGATTACTTGTTGTTAAATCGTCTCAGAATGATATATGACTCTTGCGATGGAGGGATAAAGATTTCTGTGTGGAGCTTAAAGTTATAGTGGCATTCCTTCTCTCAACACTTGGCCGAGCCAATTCTCTCTTCTCTCTTCAAGAATTTTCTCTAGTTTGCCTTTTTCAACATAACTACGCATTTATATAGATAAACCCGGCCCTACTACTTCGCATGCGATTATCACAGGGTTCTGGCTGCGTCAACCAGAATCATGTGAATTCCAAAGTTCCTTCTAGCTTACTCAGCTCTATTTCAATTTTTAATCGATAATAATTATTTCAACCATTTCCATTGTCTTCTGATGACCCAGATTCAGTGGGTACATCTTCTGCCCTAGATCAGATTTCCCCATCAGTAAGCAAAATGCTCTGATTTAAGTTCGCTATTCAAATCTACTCCAATTTCACTAAAAAAAATATACATTTGTGTGTGTGTGTGTGTGTGTTTCCCAGACTCTCTCTCTCTCTGTCACACCTTAATCTTTATGAACGCTGTCTGGTGGGAAGGGGACCAGATGAAGTTTGTGTTTTTTTTTAATAGTTCTCTCAGATGTGTAGTGTGTTCTGATAGATGGAACATGAATGATCCCATATATGTAGCCATCCCCAACAATTCCTGGGGGCTTCAATTTCACCAATGGACTTGATTTTTCCCAGGTCTGTGTGGACACTGTCAACATTGAACACAAGTCTGAAGAATTTCATTTTGATAGCACATTTTGTGTTGTTGATGACTAGTTCATGTTGGTGTGCTGTTATCATGAGTCGTAGATTGGCATCATGGTCTTCTGCTGTCTCACCAAACATGTCAATGCCATTGATGCCAAGCGTCCTGGGTAGTTTTTAAGTATCCTGTCCATGTACTGCTGGAAAACATCTTAGCTGAAGTTGAGACCAAATGGTAGTTTCAGAAATTTGTACTTCCCAAAGGGAAAGTTGAATATCATAGTCAATATTCTTAAAATTGTACACTCAAGAAGACACATTAAACTACAACCAGGAAGATGTTCATTTCTCCCCTGACCCGTGGAAGAGAATTCCTTCAAAAATTTAGCAAAAAAAAAGTAAGCAAAAAAAAAAAAAGTGTCTGACATCGACAGACACTAGTTTTTGATTAAAGTTTATTAAACTTTCGAATAAATTGTCAACTATAAATAACTACTGTAATGAATAACTCGAGGCGAATAAACTTAAGAAAGCTTTATTCAACTTAATACAACTGCTAAACGAAAGAAAAAGAAAAGAATTAAGTTAGCTTATTTGTAAGCATTTGAAGTCTGTCCATTACCAAACAGAGGGGGAAGCAGGTTGTAGGAATTACTCACAACATTCTCCCCCACCGGCTAGTTATTCGTACAGAATAAAGTCTTTCAAACGACCTGGCATTTTGCGGGTCCTTTGGGAACATCTTAATCGTTCAGGTGACTGGTGGCCGTCTACGTCAGACGACAGGTTATAGTTATCGTAATTAACGCATTTCTGCGTAGAGGGTCTAGCCTTGAAACGGCACCGGTTTTTTTTTTATGTTTCGGTTGCTGGGTGTCTGAAGAATAAGTGTCAGTCTCCGATGTAGGGTGAGTCCGTTTTTGGGGTGTCGTTCTTTCTTCAGAATCAGAAGTAGAAGAAGGTTCATAAGGATAATCAGATTCATCCAGTAGAGTATCTGAACTAGAAGTACGCGGGATTTGATCGCCTAGCTTAACTGGGCTGGTTCTGAAAACTGGATTTTCATTATTCTCCCTCGCAGTAGCCTCTTCAGGTGTATTTCCAGCCGGCGCGAGATCTCTTAAGGAGACTGTTGATTGTCTTCCTTCCGCAGTTTCAATCTGGGCGTATTGGGGGTTCGCCTCAATTAGTTTCACTTTGCTGACTAAGGGGTCATGTTTACTATGACGAACATGGTGTTTCAGTAAAACGATTCCAGGTTGAGCAAGCCATGAGGGGAGGGAAGTGCCTGTTGAGCTTCGTCTTTGGAACGGAAAAAACCTCATGTGGAGTGGCGTTTGTAGATGTACACAGTAGGGTCCTGATAGCATTTAGAGCCTCGGGGATGACACTTTCCCATTTTGAGATCGGCATTTTCCGGTTTGCTAACGCCAACTGAACTGTTTTCCATATTATTCCATTATATCTTTCACAGAGTCTGTTCCCTTGAGGGTTGTAAGGGGAGGTTCAGCTTACTGCCACTCTTCGTTCATGCAAAAAATTCTTGAGATCTTCTGACATAAAGGCAGATCCCCGATCTGTATGAATATATGCAGGCACGCCGAAAAGGGAGCAGAGGCCTTGAATAACTGTAGTAGCCGTTACATCAGGGCATGGAATGACGAAGGGGAACCTTGAGTACTCGTCAATTACAGTAAGCATGTATTTATTTTGAGTTTTAGAAGGTAGTGAACCCTTGAAATCCAGATTAAGCCTTTCGAAAGGCTGAGTGGCCTTTATGAGTGTTGTTTGAGGGGGCTTATAGAATCTTGGCTTATTTTCTGCACATATTTGGCAAGAGTTGGTAATTCTTTTTACATCTTCAACTGAATATGGTAAATTCCTGCTCCGAACTACGAGTCATTCTTGTGATGCCCGGGTGGCACAATTCTCGGTGTATGCTCTGAAGATCAGATGAGCTTGCTGTTAGACCGCACACCCTTGAAAGTGCGTCAACTGCAGCATTCTCCTTTCCAGGGCGATAGGAGACGTCGAATGAATAACAGGAGAGTTCCATCCGCCATCTTGCAATTTTCTCATTTTTTATTTTACTTGAGGTTTTCGGGTTAAACATGAATGATACCGATTTTTGGTCGGTGATAAGGTGGAATTGTCTACCGATCAGATAATGCCTCCATTTTCGTAAAGCTTCAACTATGGCGTACGCTTCTTTTTCTATGGCAGTATGCCTTCGTTCAGACTTCGAGAGTGTCCTAGAGAAAAAAGCTACAGGCCGACCATTTTGTCTCAAGGAGGCAGCTATTGCTGAATCAGATGCATCGGTTTCAACTACTAGTGGAGCTGAAGGATTAATGACAGCAATGGCAGAATTAGCAATATCCCTTTTTAAATTTTGAAACGCTCTAATGGCTGAATCAGATAATGGAAAAGTTCTTACTTGAGTAAGTAAATGTATTTTTTCAGAAAAGGACTCAACCCATTGGGAATAATGGGCAAACATGCCAAGGGCTCGTCGTAATGCAGCTATATTTCCAGGAATTGGTAATTCCATTAGGGGTTTAAGTCGTTCGGGGTCCGGTCTCATGGCACCATTTCTGACTATCTACCCTAGTAGCTTGATGTTTTTCAAATTATATGAACACTTTTCCTTATTAAGGGTCAGGTCATATTTATTTACGGCGGTCATGAATTGTTTGAGGTTGTGGTTATGATCTTCCTCGTTATAACCGCAAATAGTGACATTGTCTATGTATGCCACAGTACCTTTCAATTTCTCCTTAGAAATGATTTCTTCCATTACCCTTTGAAAACTTGCGACCCCATTTGTAACCCCAAATGGGATCCTACGGAATTGATATAAACGCCCACAAGCTTCGAATCCCGTGTAAGGTTTTTCCTCCGGCTTGATGGGTATCTGATGGTAGGCACTCCTAAGGTCCAACGTACTGAAAATACGATACTTAGTGATATCGGAAACCATTTCGTCAATACGAGGCAGCGGATACGCATCGAGCTGTGTATATCTGTTGATGGTTTGGGAATAATCAACAACCATCCTCTTTTTATGGTTTTCATTAGTCGTTATTAGGACCTGGGCTCTCCATGGCGATTTGCTGGCCTCTATAATATTTTCCTTAAGAAGTCTCTTCACTTCCATTGCAATAAATTCCTTGTCTTTGAGCAAATGGCATCTAGATTTTACGGCTATAGGTTTGCAGTCAGAGGTTAGATTTGAGAAGAGAGATGGATATTGGACTTTTGCAGTTGCTAATCCACATATTTGCAGCGCTGGTTTGGTACCACCAAACGGAATTGTAAGGTGAGAATGTCGGTTAAGGAAATTGTGCCCTAGAACTACTTCACAGCAGAGGTTCCTCATTACAAGCAACTTGATTTTAGAATAGAAATTTTCTTTTAGCTCGAGGTTAACCATGCAAAATCCGATTACACGGCAGGATAAGGACGAAGTAGCCATCGATATTTGATTAGAACAGGAAAAGATTTTCCATTTGTTTGTTTCCACGATATGTACATCGATAAAATTTTCAGAACTCCCCGTATCAATAAGAACGTGGAGATTTAGTCCGTTCACTCTGGCCGGCACAATTGTTTTAGAGAGGCATTTGGGAGAGACAGTCGATATTGTAGATAGAGATAGGGTAGCGGCTAAACGGGTTTTCTGTAAATGGGCCGACCGACAAACCTTTAAAAAATGTCCCTGCTTGCCACATCCATGACATCTACTGTTTCGAGCCGGGCAGGATGAACGAGCGTGTTTACGAAGACCGCAGAAGTAGCACTTAATCTCAGCTGCAGCGATAGTAACGGGTTGTTCAATAGTATTTGAAGAATCCTTATCCTGGGGGTCACAATGTTGTGAATTTGAGATGGGAATTTGTTGAGAATGAGAATGGGCAGGAATAGTAGCCCCTGAAAAATCAGGTTGCGAATAGAGATCTGATTGTCTCTGGGCTATGTCCAATGTAAGGGCTAGTTCGTAGGCGGTAGCCAGATCCAAGTCCTTGTTTTCAAGCATCCTTTGTCTGATTTGATTAGACCGTACTCCACTGATGAAGGAATCTCTTATTGAGATATCTCTGGCTTGGCTTGCTGTCAGGGCAGTAAAATCACAGTCGCGACTTAATATTTTCAGGTTTTGAAGATACAGCTGTAGACTTTCTTCAGTCTCTTGACGCTGAGTAGCAAGTAAGTATCGTGCAAAAATGGAGTTTTTCTTCTTAATGAACATACCATCCAGAGTGCTTATAGCAGTATCGTAATTTTGACACTCGGACAAACACTTATAAATGGGAGTGGAAACATGGTGTAATAAGAGGGTTAATTTCTGTGAACCAGTCAATGCCGACGTAGAAGAAGACTGCAGCTCCGAAAGAAATCCCTCGAACATATCCCTCCAATGTTGCCATTTATCACTAGAGTCAGGGTCTGATGTATCGAGTTCCAGTCAGTCTGGCTTGAGGTATCGTTCCATTATTTTAAGTTGAATAAATTGTAATGAATAACTCGAGGCGAATAAACTTAAGAAAGCTTTATTCAACTTAATACAACTGCTAAACGAAAGAAAAAGAAAAGAATTAAGTTAGCTTATTTGTAAGCATTTGAAGTCTGTCCATTACCAAAAAGAAGGGGAAGCAGGTTGTAGGAATTACTCACAACAACTACTACATTTATTAACAAATTGCTAAGATACAAAAGAGCTCTCCAGAAATTAGTTTATATGGCCTTTAAAAAGCCAAAAAAATAAAACCCCTCATGTTTTTAAAAATATGGCAATTCTTTTCTGGTACCCAGTCAACTGTTATTGGGGTTTTGCAAATAAATTTCTTTTAAACAAGGAAAATCAATGAGTTATTTTTTCACATAAATAAATTTATGTTTATCTAGCAAATAAACAAAAATATTTAAAAGCATTTAATTTCATTTTTAGAATGTGTGGATTTCCAAATCTGCTAGTATCACCTGTTCTTTTTAGGTACACATTTTAAAACTGAAATTAAAAACTATTTTAATCATTTTAATCTTAAGTGTATTCGCTAGATAAAACCATGAAGATATTAGGTAAAAATAATAATAAAATGAATTAATTTTCCATGTTTAGAAGAATTTTATAGGCAGAACACCCACCAAACTATAGTGGCTAAAAATTTAAAAAAGAATAATTTTTAATTTTTAATTTTTTACTTTGATTGGGTTTTTAAGAAAAATGACTTGCAGTTTTGAAAATATATACTATACATCTTAAATCTGAGATTAAAACTTACTTTATTTTTTTAATATTTAATTTTAGGGGTATTCGCTAGATAGAAACATCATTTTATTTGTAGAAAACAATTTTATTTTTAATTTTGACACTAGAGATCCGCATATCTGGAAATATACAAATTTTAAAAGTGAAATTAAGAACTATTTTAATTTTTAATTCTTAATAATTCTAATTTAGATGCATTTCCTAGATAAAAAAAAAAAATTATTTATATTAAAAAAATCTTCATTCATTTTTATTGTTTACAACAACTTTTTCGTGATTGGTGTTTGGCTTACTAGGAAATTCTTACAAAAAAATCTGACTTCATAAAATTTAACATTACGAAGAAACTGGCAACTATTTTTTTTTATTTTTACTTGCTATTTTGTTGTTAACTTAATCTTACCACAAACTTTTTTTGAAACTGAAACAAATAGATTTCCAGACATCATGTTGTATTCCCTTTTTTTTCTTCTTCATTTCTTTTGTAAACAAATAGATTTCAGTGTTCACGTTTATTTCCTAGTCAATTAAATGTTTTTTTAACATATTTTTGTTCAATCTTCTTCTCTTACAATGGTATATAAATGTTGATAAAATTTAATTTTATTAACATCTGAAAGTTTTTTTCAATAGTTTCTTTGGATAAGGTCACTCAGTAGTGATATGAAAATGAAATTGAAATCGTTCAGTTCCATAAAAAATTTTGATGTGGTTTCACGGTGTGAAAATGAAACCGAAAAAAGTCAGTTTTTCGGTTAATCTATCTATCTAGGTACCTCTACTCGGTCGCATAAAAAAGCAGCATATCACAATGACAAAAGGCCCATAACTCAATGAAAACGTTTTTTCACAATTTGTTGTTATTAATTGAAAGCTAAAGCATTATATATATATAAAGTATATGTATTTTTTTTATTTATTTGATATTATTATTGTTGTTATTACTTTTCAGTGATAAAATCAAAAGAAAATAAGAAACATTGTAAATAAAAAATTTTTACTTGCCTCCACATGTTCACTGAGTATTTGTTGTCTTTCTTTGTAGTTTGTATCAATACTTTAGGGCGAAGTACAGTGTAACAATATTGTTACGTTTTAGTGTTTTATCTTGTTTAATTTTGGGTCATCCATATTCAATTCCTTCTTGACGCAAATCTCTTTGCTGCCACCATTTAATGAGATGGAAGATGCATGCATTTGCTAGGCAAATACATAAATCAAGATTCTTGGAAGACATTTTTTTATCAGCCAATGTATTAATTACCAGGGGAGGTAATCCTAGCTTACATAGGGTTGAGATGGGGTTTGAAACCAATATTAAGCAAAATTGCATGTAGAATAAAAAGAAACAAATGGAGTGATTGTTCTAAGGCAAAGAGGCCCTATAAAAAGATAAGGCACTAGTTAACTATAGAAAAGTTTTAGAAAAATACTTATAAAAGTGCCCAAAATGTATGGAAATTAAAAAAATAAAGATATTTTCCCTAACCAGGAACACCATAGATAGTTACCTACCTAGACTATTACTGAGTTATAGAACTATTTAACATGTTGGTAAAATACAAAGACCCTCTGCATTGATAGGAAATGCATAAATTGCTATAGAGTAATTTATGTATTATTTATCATCTTTCAGTTGTGTCTCTGTCTTGGACAGAGTGCGCTGAGGGGCTTCTCTGTCAAAGGGTGGAGGGGCAACTGAGAAAATAATACTGAGAGGGAACAGCTGCCCGAGGCCATGCCCTCCTATTGCACAAGAGGGAGGGATCGGTGCTCGCACCAAGTCCAGCAAAACCAACGGTTGCGGGGGCTGTGGGCAATTTTTGTCCCCGCCCGGGTGCTCGCACTCGGGTCCCCACTTTAAAAAGACCTTGTGTCACATCTCATTCTCGTGGGGGAATGAGTAAACACCGCATTGAGAGGAAGACAATTAGATCTATAACAATGTCCTATTCAACAAATGAAAAATGTGGTGCAAAAAAGACAGAGAATCAAATCTTGAAAAAGCTAACTTTATTGCACATAACGGACATGATACAGCTATAATAGCAACAAATAAACAGAATTTATTGGCTCACTCTGATCATTGAATTGACAACAAAGAAGTCAAGATGGAAGAGAAAGAGTAACCTGAAAGGATGAGTGCTTGTGATGGATAAAGCAAATATAGTAGTAAAAAAACTATGGTGGATAGTTTGCACAAATCCAGTATAGAGTCAGAATGAAGATGAGTCCTGATCTAGATCCCAAATATAAAAAAAAAAACATACTCACAAGATCTTGTACTATAGTTTGGAGAAGTCTCAGAATGAAGAGCATAAAACCTTTATTTTCAGGTGTAGTGACAGAAGCAAAAATGGACTTGCCCTATTTTGCATAGTCGAGCAGCTACTAATAAGTTAGTTCTCACTTGCCACAGGGGAGAACTTCTGTCACAGACTAGACGACAACACAACAGTGTTAAAAAATAAACAGTGCCTTCACATGTTCACTGAGTATTTGTTGTCTTGCTTTGTAGTTTGTATCAATACTTTAGACCTAGGACGAAGCACAGTGTGACAATGATAATATGTTGTTTGATGTTGTGCTATGTTGTTTCTGTTGTTTGATTATATTCCAGATAATGTAAAAGACTATCTTCATGAAAATGGCTGCTTACAGTTCATCTTTAATTTATTCACATCATGTGAAAAACCTTTATTGAAGGAAGCAACACTCTTTTGTTTAGCCTGTGCTGTTGATCGGAATGGTAAGCTAGTTTGAATTTTTATATTCTATATGTCTAGCTTTAAAATTTTTCCACATTCTTCAATTAGATTCATCATGGAATATTTTGAATTTTTTTAAAACTATTGTATTTTATACAAAAAAGAAAAACACAACCCAAAATTTACTTGACTTAGTTTTTCAGTCAAATTAAAATATTTAAACTGAATTGCAAGTGCCAATATATCTTAAAAAAATAATATTTTTAAATTACATATCAATTTCATAATTCATGAGATTATTGTTGAAGCTTTGATTTTTCCTTTAATTCATCCAGTCATTTTAAAATTGCAAATCTCAACATGTGGATTCCACAAAAAGCCTGACTGTAATTGATTTTGGCCTCAAAAAAAAAAAAAAAAATCATTGACTACTTCATATTTTAAACTTGGAAAGTGTTTTGGTAATCATAATTTGATAAATTATAAATACTTTTTAGTCTTTAAATTATTTATTCTTTATACATTAGAATTTATGTAACATAGCTTCTAATGTATAAAGAGTAAATAAATTTACATTTCTGAAAATTGACACAATATTTCAATTTGCATTTTCAGCATGATTGTTTTTTGATAGTAATTTAATTTTGTTACCTCATCAGAATTCTGTTGCTGAAGAATGTACAGCATACAACTTAATGAAAAAGTATTGCAACAAAAGTATCTTCATTGAAATAATAAATAGTTCATAAATTTCAAAATTAAGATAATTACATTTTTAAATAATTTTGATTTCCACATGAATGATGAAAAGCCAAAAATTTCAAATGTTTTTGTTTTTACTTTTGAATTATTTTCAATTTAGTTCCATTGACTCATAAGAATAAATACAAGTTTCTTATTACATTCTGATGATCATGTTATCTTTTAATGACTTGACTTTACTAATTAGATTTAAGCTTTATTGATATTTACAAAGTGTAGCTTATGACACAAAACCATTTGGGAAGGAAGAAAATTGTTACTTCCATGATTGGCATAACACAAACTTCTGAGTGAAAGACTTTCTGCTTGGAACATTAGCATTTGATATCCTGGATTTTACCTGAATTCAAACATTCAAATAATCACCAACACATGGTTCCATCAGCACTCAAGAGGTCTGTGGATATCGAGGAGCCTGGAAGGAGACACAAAGAACCAGATTGATTCCATAACTATCAACAAAATGTTTAGAAATGCTGTACTGTACAATGCTATTACTGTACAAAATATAGAAAGTCCTGATTGCAGAAGCAACCCTATTTCAGTCATATGCTACATCAGAGTCAAACTAAAGGAAACCGAAGAAATGCCTAAACTGCAATATGACAGACTCCTGAAGGACCCAGTTTGCAAGAATATATACAAAAATGGAATTATAAACAAATATAACCTGAATGGGACTATAAAGTCAAAGTAGAACATGCTGACACACTAGTGATGTCAGCAAATGAGATCATTCCAAACAAAAAAAGACAAGAAAGTTAAAAATTGATAACAGGAAATTCTAAAGAAGCAAAAACAGTGCTAAGGAATGGAAAAAAGAACAAGACACATGAAACACAAATTAAAAACAAATGTAGACAGAGGAATGGATCAATGAAAGGTGCTTAGAAATAGAGAGAATGAGCAACACATACAGCAAATATGCACAACAGAATAAATGAATTAACAGTATGAAAGGTAAGCCAACTAACAGGCTGTATAAAATCAAAGGAAGGACACTGATAATAGAAAAAATGCTCCAAAGGTGGAGCGAGTATGTTGGAATTTTTTCATGCTGAAAGAGGGAAACATGTGTTTGAATATATGGAAGTGTCAGAAGTACTAAAATAAGTAAGATCAGAAC
Source organism: Acanthosepion esculentum (assembly GCA_964036315.1). Classification (NCBI taxonomy): domain Eukaryota; kingdom Metazoa; phylum Mollusca; class Cephalopoda; order Sepiida; family Sepiidae; genus Acanthosepion; species Acanthosepion esculentum. The sequence continues at coordinate 94,568,034 of OZ038476.1, forward strand.
TGGAGAAAATGAATAGGAACAAAGCAGCAGGGTCTGATAATATCATAACAGAAATGCTCTCAGTCTTAGATGATTTCAGCATCAACAATATCACAGAAATAGTAAACAAAATATGCAATAATGGTAACATATTAGAGGACCTCACTAAATTCATCTTCATTATATTAAACAAAAAAAAACAGGTGAAATTGAATGCAAGCTCCATAAGACAATTATGAATCACATAAACTAATGTCAATCCTGATGAATAGAGCACAAAGCACAATTAAATTAAATAGAAGTGTGCAGCCTTGTCAAAGATACTGAAATATAAAATGCAATATTCATGATTAGAGTGATATCAGAGACAGCAGTACAAATGCAGAAGAATATACATTTATGTCTTATAGATTATGCAAAAGCATTTGACAAGGTATGACACAAGGATCTATTTGAACTACTTGGAAAACTAGATCTATTTAGAAATGATGTTAGAATACTCCAGAAACTATACTGGGAGCAAACTGCTTCCATACAAATCAACGATGAATTCAATAGCTACGCAAAAATAGAAAGAGTCATGAGACATGTCTTCTCACCAGATTTATTCAAAATCAACAGTGACAATATCCTAAGAGAACTGGGTACCTTACCAGGATATATTATCTTAATGATATAAAATGTGCAGATGACACTGTGTTGATGGCTGACTCAAAAAGAAAACTGCAGGATATCCTAGAGAAGATAGTAGGAAAAAAGGACTAACCATCAACTGCAAGAAGACAAAGTATGATCATCAGCAAGAGAAATGACATCAGTTCTGAACTTAGTATCTATATTGATGACAGTAAAAAATTTTCCAGAGACACCATAAATTTTCATCTTGTTAAGAAGACCAGTATGTCAAACCCTGTCAAATACATTCAAGATGTCGAGTGTTATCATTCTCATCTAAAGCTTGACAGACTCTTTCCGCAATGATCATAAATACATCAGCAGTTGACTTAGAGAAACAACAGCCATATTGGTTGTCTGAAAGAAAACCCTGAAATGTGAGATGCTTAATTAGTTCAGCATTGATTAGAGCTTTTAGTAGTTTACTAAAAAGAGGTAGAAGCTAATAGGCCTACAGTTGGAAGGGTCAGATGGTTCATCTGAGTTCTTAAAGACTGGAACAACAGTTGAAGATAGCAGGAAAACAAGAAACAGCAAGCTATTTATTATACAGTTTAGAGAGAACAGGAATCATTGCAGGGGCACACTTCTTAAGGACAAGTACAGGGATACCACCACGTCCACATGCTTTGTGGGGATCCATATTTAAAATAATTTCAAATGTAAATGAAATAAAGTATAAAAATAATTAAACTAAACATTAGGTTAAAAATGAAATAAAGGGTTACCTGTCTAGCATAGAGTAAAACTTTAAAATTTCTTATATATAACTATAATGGATATGTTGAAAGGTTTTCCTTTCAGTTTAACAAGAATAATAATTAATTACTGCTTTGAAAACACTCTTTATACAAACTCTTTTATTATGCCATACTGAATAATGTAGGTTTAAAATTCAATCCAACAGCAAAATGATTATCTTTGTGCTTATTAGTAAAGCATTTTGCTCTCATCCTAGGAATGTATATAATGTGAATTTTTATTTAATCATAAACTTTAGTTCTCTTGGTTAAAGTGAAAATTACAGTTTGTGGAAATAGGAAATTTATACAGAACTCTTTTAATTTTTAAACTACATTTTTATTTTTGTTAGAATGTGTAAAAAAAATTAAAAATTCCTAAGAAAATGTTACTACTTAAATTAAGAGTCATGAACAAATCATGAACAGCTGCAAACTTTGTATTATGTAGGGATGTTTTCTCCACCCTCTTTCTCTTCTCTATTTCAAAAAATTATGTATTCAATGCAAACCATTGTATTTCTCAGCCTTTTCACTATTCATAATGTTGAAATTGACTCACTTGTTTTATTTATGTTTTTAATCAAGATCTCATTTTAAATAAACTTCATTTTACTTTTAAATTCTTATGGAAGTTAATATTCCACAATTTTTCTGTTTCTTTAGAGTAAACACATCTTATCTTGGGATAATTTGAAAGAAAGAAATAATGAAAACATTTTTCTAAAATCTTACTTGCTCTTGTTTTCTCAAAAATATTGATTGAAGAATTATCTATCTTAGCCTAGAATATAACAAATTTTATGTTTAACGTCACTAATTTTAAACACCATCTATAACATTTCTGTCTGAATTTCTGAGATGAGGAATAGCTATTGTGTCCATATATGTTATGATTCAGCTGTTGTGCCTTCTAATCTTCATCAGGTGATTGTCGATCTGGGTAACTTCTAGGGAACCCTTTAATCTATGGAGGTATATTGTTCTTGTTGCACTGTGCATATTCAGGTATATATTTCACCTAGTTCTTATTTAGTACTTTCTCCTTGTCAGGAGTAGACATCAACACATGTAGAATGAAGTAAAAATGCTGGACAGAGAGGAACACTGGAGATTCAAACATCTGATTGAATCAGCACACATTTTGAGGTCCTCTGTAGTTGGCCTCGCCTAGAAAAAAAGCATCACCAGTTAAAAAGTGATTTCTCAGTGTGTACAGTCAAGTGTGACAGCAGCAGTAACAGCACTCAACAGCAAACAGATTAGGTTTAAGTTTCCAAGTTCTCTACTCAGAAATATCCTATGGGAAATAGTCTGATGAATTAAAGCATTAGTTTAAAAATTTGGTGTCATAGTAATTTTGAGTTCAAATCCTGGACCAGACAGTGTGCAATAACTGAGCAGTACTAAATAAGAATTAGATGAGATATTCCAGGACATGGATAATTTAGGTACCTCCAAAGATTTGGTATACCTACAGTTTAAATGTATTTTCATAAGTGAAAAATCTTTCTTGAAGTTTTCATTTTAGCCTCAGTTGAAAGCTAAAGGATTATATTTTCTAATTTATAAAGCAAAATACTGTGGTGTATTTCAACTAGAAATTCGAATGATTTTTAGTCCATTTTTTTTTCTGAAAAACCAATTGAAATAGCTATTTTTAATTTTTTTGATAGATTGTAAAAACTTAATTCTCAGTTTTAAAAATCTTGCAAAAATAAAATATATATTTCTGAAACATTATTTACAGAAAATTAGCAAATTTAAAGTTAAATTAATCTGTCTGAAACAAATATTACTTACTTAGAGCATAAAATTTTCTATACAAGCATTTATTGCACAAGGGCGTCTTGTTATTCTCACATCTCCATTGATATATTGACAGCTGAAGGTGTTGACAAGTATGGTGGACCAGAATTGAAATAAATTTACAAATTCTAAGTAAAAATGGTTTGTTTTTGTTTTTTAATTAGCAGGTAATTTTTAAAAATTAACAAAATATTTTAAACAATTATCTAATAATGCTTTCTGAAAATATAAAATTTATAAAAATTAAAATCTATAAAAATTTCTTAAATTAATGACATTTCATAAATTATTGAGTTACCTCTAATTTTTTAATCCTTTCTACCACATTCAAAATTTTGGTTCATTTTTTTTGTGTCAGCAGTGTACACATTTTAATATTTTTGTTTCAAATCAGATTAATTTAACTTTAAATTTGCTAATTTTCCTCATAGTTTTAGAAAAATATATTGTATTTTACAAAATTTTTAAAAATGAAAATTAACTTTTGTTTTTTATTGCTTTTTTATTGACAAAAAATACAAAAACCATTCTAATCAATATATAATTTCTGTTTGAAATACACCAGAGTATTTTGCTTACTGCAAATAGTAAAAATTTATTTTTTAATTATTTAACTTTCAATTAGAGCTAAAATGAAAGCTTCAAGGAAGCTTTTTCATTTTTGATTTTTAAAATTCATTTTTAAAACTTAGATATCAAGAATTAGTGGAGGTTGTAGAAAAAAAAATGGTGATGAGGGGGGGTCAAAAAGTGCAGTGCGGTGCTCACCGGCAGGCCAGCTATCTTTCCTTCTTCTTCTTCTTCTTCTTCTTCTTCGGTCACCTCAAGGAAATGGATTGCATGGCTTCCTTTCTCAGCCATTACACTGGGCAGTTGTGAAACAGACACCTGCTTAGCCGCGCCTACTTCGGTTTCCCCTTTGTCCGTTTGTCAATCCATATGTCCAGCTCTATTGCACACAGTCTGCTGAATGACTTCGGTCCTGTTGTGCTGCTGGCACCCCGCTTTTTATGTTATTCCAATATAGCCAAAATTTGCATGTTTGCAAATATCATCTCCTTTTGGAAGAGATCAACGCGCATAAATTGTCTTCAATAACAGCCATATTTCTTTTTGTCATCACTTTGGAGGCAAGACACGTTCGTGCTCGTTTCGAGTTCTGAGGTAAGTCATGTCTTTTGTCACACACACTTACCACAATTAGAAATAAAATGAAAAAGAAAAATAATTTCAAACGTAAATGAAGTAAAGTATAAAAATAATTAAACTAAACATTAGGTTTAAAATGAAATAAAAGGTTACTTTTTAAACGTTTTTTATCAAAATACAACTCACAGAAAATAATAAAGAAACTTAAAAAACTAAATAAAAACAAATTATTTTTCTTAACTAAGTAAAACTAAAAGGTTTATGAGCGTAAGGGAGACAACTCTTGAAAAACTTGACCTTCTAACAATCATGTTGCATATGAAACACCATACTTAAAAAGAACATTTAGACACACAAAAAATTATTTTTAATTATTGTAAAAAATTTTAATGGGATGATTTGTATTAAGCTTTTCAATTTTTGCTTAGTAAATATAGTCGTCACTTAATAAATTAATAACCTAACTTTATCTATGTTTGGAAGAATTTAAAAACATTTTTGAATCTTTATAATTAAAAAAAGAAAAATCCAAACAATTCTTGTAAAAATTCATTATTCATTGAAAAATTTTTTTTCTTCAGACTATAATGTCCTTAATATATATTATTTACAGAAGCAATTAAAAGCTTATCTAATTAAATAATTAGATAGTTTTATTGCAGTTTTTCTTTTACGATTTGAAGCAGATTTTAAAAAACTTGGTAATAGTTTGAAAAAAAATTGATGATTTACATACTCAAGGTGTCTTGCTTTTAACTAATAAAAAACATTTTGTTACTGATTTTAAATTCTAGAAAATGTTATGAAATTAAGTAAGATGCAGTGGTTAACAGATATAAAAAAAAATATTTTACCAATACCAAATAATAATTTAAAAAATAAATTTATTCATTTGTGATTCAGGACTTATGTCTTGAAAGTTTCATTAAAATCTGAAAATTATTTGATTTTTGCAAAAATTTCAAAATTAATGTGTTTTTCACTGGAAATGGCGATTATCAGCTCTGTTACACCATCGACACAAAAAAAAATTTTTAACACAAATTTCAACTGTTTTAGAAAGAAGTAAAATATTTTAAAAAATAATTTAAAAAATACTTTGGTCTTTCCCCTTAATAATAACAAACATTTTGATGATAAAACATTGTTTTTATTAAGTTTGGGGCCTTTTTCATCATGGTATGCTCTTTTTCAGTGAATTATTTGGAGGTCCCTAATCTAGATTAAATAAAGGGTTCAATTTGAAATCCCTATAATGGTTGAAATGTTGGGATAGCAACAAAGACGGGAACAATAGTTTGAGTGAAAATAACGTAAATAACCATCTATAGTAGTAATTTATTGAATTTTACCTTAGCATTGAGTTGGTTATTAATTTAGAAATAATGTTCTTGTATTTATATGTAATTTAAACTAGTCAGAGAAGCTATTGGTATTGATCTTGAATTTAGTGATTGCTAAGAACATTTTTATGATATCAACGAACACTTGTTGCCACTTTTGTAATGTCAATGAATACTCGTCACTTTTGTAATGCTCATTGTAGTAGAGACTTTGTAATCACAGATACAACTATAGTAATGCTGTTGAACAATACTGGCGTCAGATGCCTTCGAATAACACTCACACTAATAGTACTTGCTCGATAATACTCGCTTGAAAAGTAACCACTGAATAGTGATCTGAATAGTAATCTGTATAGTGATCAGTATAGAGAAATAGTATAGAGAATAGTGATCCATATACTAATAGAGGATAATTAGCTGCCACACTAATTACCATATATACATTTCCCTTACCATCATGTGATCTACTTATTCAAAATGGGATCCCCTGTTTTTGCTCTCTGGTGACCTGTGTTCAAACTCCAGTGTCAGCAACAATGCTTTATTCCTATATAAACCTCTCTTTCAAGATGACTTCCCCTGGAGTCTATACTTCTTAAGCTATGGTTCAATAGTTAGAAATTCTGTTGGCATTCTTTTTCTTTTGCCTTAAACCCTTGTTTCCACAATTTCAGATGGCATAGGTGTTTTAAACGTGTCATACAGAATTTCCATTGGTACCTCTTTTCGGAGACTTTTTAAACTGATTAAGGTGTCGCTTATTTTCCCACCTTTGTTCCTGTACCATGTATGTCATTTTGCCGATCTGTATTTTTTTAACACCATCTTCCCAGATTTCCTTTCTGCACTGATACATCTTAAAAAATACCTTCAGGTTTGAAGTATCTACTTGTATTGTTATTTCTTGATATTCTCGCCTTATGTTCTGGTAATTAATTAAAAACAGACTTAATCTTCCTGGTGAACATCAACTCTGCAGGTGACATTCCAGACACTGTGTTCAGGTTTAGTATTATTTTGTAAACACTCAGAAATTGCTGAATCATTACTTCATCTGACTCTTCTCCCTCTGACTTTTTTAGTGCCCTTTTAAACATATCAACAAACTGTTCCACTTGTCTGTTTGATCTTGGGTAATAAGGGGGAGTTGTAATATGCTAAAGATTTGCCAGGTGAGTGATGCCTCATTGTTATTGAGACATTTCAACCCGGGCGCCCAAGGCCATATCGAGTGAGCCTCCTGTTTCGTAAGACCGAACTCGTCAATCAGTTCATCACGAACTGCCCCCCTAACTAACACCTGATATAATGCCTTACGAGACAACACCTGGGCGTTGGAGAGGCCATCTGACGCCCATAAGAGGCGTTTCAGAGCATGATGACATTTACGGTAGAAGGAGCACTCAACTCGGGGTAAACGGTGGGCCTCCGCCTCGCACGAGTGCACACTTCTCAGGGATGGGAAGTTCTCCCCACAAGAAGGAGAACAAGAGCCTCACTAACGCCAGTAAAGTGTCAGACAGAAGTGGAAGCACAGAGAATCGATAAAGGAGAATCGGGTAGATGTGTGAAACACATACTTCCGCCCTCCCCTTTAAGGAAAGATTCCTCCGAGTCCACAAATTAATTGCGATCTCGGTCTTTGCTTGCACCTCCGACCAATTCATTTCCAACTGGAGATCAGGACCGAACTAGACACTGAGAATCTTGACTGGCCCATTTGTCCAGAGGAAAGGTCCGGAGAGAGAAACTCCCTTCCACGCACCCAACCGCAAGCCAACAGACTTATCGCGGTTAATCTTGGCCCCTGTCACCATCTCATAACCACTGATTTATTTGCTGACTTCGTCAATCTCGGTCCTGTTAGACAAAAGAACCGAAACGTCATCAGCATAGGCGGAATACCTGGGCGAGGTGGTAGCACCAGGTAGGGAAATTTCGCGTATGACCGGATTCGTCTTTAACTTGCGAAAGAAAGGTTCCAACGCAAGAACATAAAGCAAAGGCGAAAGTGGACAACCTTGACGAATGGAGCGAGACAATATGAAATGTTCCGATCGTACTCCATTCACCTCCACCAGTGCACCGGGGGTCGCATACAGAAGTTGGATTCAGGTGCGAAAGTACAGCCCAAAACCGGTCGGCGAAAGGAAAGCTTCGAGAAAGTGATGGTCAACCCTATCGAAGGCCTTGGACTGATCTAAATTGATCAGCGCAGCTTCACTGTCAACTTGCTTGATGATCAGGCGTACCATAAGAAGGTTGTCCTGAATAGTCCTACCCTTCACAGCACAAGTCTGATCGGAGCCAATCAGACTAGAGAGGACAACCTGCAAACGATTCGCTAAGACCTTAGCCAAAATCTTTAACTCTGTGTTCATAGTTAACGGGCGAAAGTTACCTAACCCATCCCCACCGTTTTTATCCTTACGTAACAACTTGATTACGCCCCTGGTGAAGCATTGGGGTATAAACCCCTGCTTCATCCAGTTGCCAAGAATCAGTGCCAGCAAGGGAACAAAAACAGGCGACTGCCTCAAGTGCACTTCGTACGGAAGGCCATCTAATCCCGGAGATTTGTCCAGGCCAACCTGTTTCACCGCTTCCCAGATTTCCGACTCTGTAATGGGATCCTTGCACTCAGCCGCTTCAGCTGCCTCAATATGTCGCAGAGCTGCACTTTGAACCTCCTCTGCACGCAATTCAGCGGCCATATTTGTTGCCGCAGAAGACATTCTTTTTAACCTGGCCCTAACTACCAGAGCTTGATCCTTCTTGATAAGCAAGGAGGCCAACTCTGCCTTAGCTCACGCTACGTCCCCACTATCACAGGATTTAATCACCATTTCAACTTTTAGCTCACAAGCCGTTTGTGCTGCTAATCTATCTAGATTGAGCCGATGACTATAATCAGCAGCAAACGTTCTAATTTTAGATTTAAGTTTATCCCACCAGGCATTTCCGACATTTCCCTCTGAATCATTAGTAGCAGCTGGTCCCAGAAATCTTGCTCCCCAAATAATGAGCAGTTTAATTTCCAGTAACCAGCCATCTTAACCTTAGGCTTATCTAAGTTTACTCGGACCCGGACTAGCCTATGATTCGAATAAACTATATAATGGAAACTTGGACACCCTAAGAGCCCTACATTGACTCTCCTGACTAAGACTTGGTCGAGGTAGCTAGAACGCACCTCAGTAACCGAGCCACCACTATTAGTCCAAATCCACACTTCCTCCCAAGGGTGTTCATTTCGGTAGTTATCGAAAAGATCAAACTTATCGATAAATGCTTATTGGGCACATAAACCCCAATGAGACATAGACTTATCTTTTATGGTAACATCCAGCACGCAGAGTCTGCCCGCCAGATCTGCGAAGAAAAGAGCACGCTGCCTTCAAAGACTTGGTCACCAGCCAAGAGACACCCCTCGAGCGTTCATCAAAACATGCTGAATAGATGGAAAACACCCCCTAGACAGAATGCTCTCATGATCATGAGAAAAACGGGTCTCTTGCACACAACATAGATCCACCTCAAGACGCTGAAGGTCACGATAGAGCCTCGCCCTGCGAGACTCGGACCTCAGGCCTCGGACATTCAAACTAGCTAACCAGAGAGACATTATCAAACCGATTAGGGTTGCTTACCTGAATTAAACATGGACGGGGTCAAGATACCAACAGCTTCCCCCATCGACCAGTGGCCCATCTCAGTCATGATGGTGCCGTCTTGGGGGAGACCGCCTATATCCCACGGGAAAGTCAACTTTAGTGCTCTGTAGAGGGAGGGGTGAATAAAACCAGGGACCCTGCCAGCACAAAATTGTTTCAGTTTCTTCAAGCTTGGATTTTCATCAATGACGATGGGCGGGGTTATTTTATAAGATGTTATTGCTTCATCAAGCATCGCCCATACTTGACGAGCTCCCATCCCAGTTCTGATGACTTTTAAAACACGTTGGGCTTCAGGAAAGTTCAAAGGGTTTTCTATATCTCTATCAGCGAAATGCTTGATAGAGAGGAGGTACTTTAAGTCCTTTATTCGGTTGCCGTAATCCCTTGCTTTTTCCGCCTGGGCAAGGGAAATATGGCGTACGTCCTCGCCTGTGTTATAAATGTGCTTTTGTTTTTTCCATTTATCTTTTATGTCCTGAGTAGGACTCCTTTGTCTTTTGTTAGGAGGAGGGGGCATTTCGGAATCTTTAATGAGGGAAGGACTGGGAGTTTGGAAAGGTGTGTAGTTTTGTCTGAAAGGGCTGGGGTCTCTACTAAAAGGGGTTGAGGGAATGGATGAATGTGACTGGTTAGAAGATGTGGAGGGAATGACCTTTTTAAAAGAAGAGGGCTTTTATTGACTGGAGTCTCTACTAAGTGGGATTGAGGGATCGGAAGAATGTGATGGGGTACATGTGGAAGGAGTAGCGTTTTTAGCAGAGGACTTTTGCTTACTGGAATCTCTACTGAGTGGGATAGAGGGATGGGAAGAATGTAGTGAATATGGAGCAGAGGATGTAGAGGGAGTAGCCTTTTTAGTAGGGGAGTTCTTTTGTTTGTGTTGACTGTCTAATCTCTCTTTTAATTTTTTAATTTTCTCGATTTCGTCAAAAGCTGGGTAGTACTTTTTCCGCAGATCATTAAGAGTAGGTCAAGAGACCGGGGTGTCACCCTTAATGTTGACAGAGGGAGTGGGACTGTCAGTGCCTTTCGTCCTGGGGGATTCAGGAGACTGAAGACCCACTGTCTGGTGCTTCCCTCTGGCCCTACTAGCAACTGCACTTGCAGTGGGCGAAAGCTTTTTGGGGAATGGGGGCTTAAATGTTGACCCAACCGAGGGTTTATCCACTCCGGTCCTGGAAGTTGGCATGCCCTTTACAAGCAAGGCAGCATTCAAAGACACGATCAGAGGCGGAGTTTGGTCGACTGGGGCCTGACTTCCAGAGGCCTTCTTCTCTGGGCAGGAAGAGGAGAGGTGACCAGCCTCTCCACACTTCCAACACACCGGTTTGCGGCCAGTCACAATGACTGGCAGCTTCAGGCTCCCAACATCCAGACAGTTGGGGATGGAGAGGAAGGCTTTTTGGTCTAACATGATGTCAAAACTCCATCCCCCGGTCAAGCTATCGCAGGAAGCACCTAATATTTCGCTATACTGCGACAAAAAGGTCGCAATGTGTTCCCCGATAACCTGATGAGGGACCTCGTATATTTGAAACTATAAGTGTCCTTCGGCTGCCTTCGTATTCTGTTCGCAGAATAATGTCTTTTGTAATAATTTCTTTGCTGGTAATTTTAAGGCAATCTTCTGGTGTGGGTAGCAATACGTTCCACATGAAAAAGCCCTTAACGATTCTTAGTGGCTTAAACCCTTGGGACTCAAGTGTTTTTACCACTGTCTTTTGTCGAACAATAAATTTTGTGCGTACACTTATCGACGACGAAGACCGACACTATTCTTTTTTCGATTTTCTTAAGTTCTTTGGGGTCCTCCAAGAGCCCACGTTATACAAGGTGTGCACACTCCAAGAACTCTGCAATATCGATGATGCACTTCAGGGGGGGGGCTTCCAACAACAGGGCAATTCCCCAGCCTCTACGTTATTTTGGGTCTTGTTATTCTCTTTTTGGCCAATATTGGCCACCATACTTTTAGGAGATGCTTTTCGGCCATTATTGGCCACCATACTTTTTTCGTTTTCTCTTGGCCATTATTAGCCGCCATTATTGGCCACCATACTTACTTTTGTTTGGCCATTATTGGCCTCCAAATTTTTTAATTTTTCATGGCTACCAATGGCCTCCTCACTAACTGGTAATAATGCCAGGTATTCTTCATAATTGTCTTTGTCAGGGATGGTCTTTTTTATGGAAAATAAATGTTTTTTTTTAATAACCAGAAAAGAAGGAACTCTTTTTTTCCCATTTTCCAAGGAAGGGGAGGGGGTGATGAAAAGAAAAATAGTTAGGCTTCGCCTATGGCGAGGGGAAAAAAAGTTGAAAAAACAGACAAATAAACTTAACTGAACAAGTTTTACGAGACAAAAATGTAAACAATATTACAAAAGATAAAATTAAATATACATGGTTCGCTTAACAGTGAAACAGCAAAATTAATAACAATACAAACGAAAAAACAAAGGTCGACAGACAAGGATGATATAAACAAGGTTCGCCCGTAAGCGAGAACTACAAATTTACAAAACGACAAACACAAAACAGAAGGACGTACAAAAAGTTTAAATAGACGAATAAAGAAACAAGACAGACAAAAGAAAACACAAAACGTAAGGACGAACAACAGAGAACAAATGGACAAGGTTCGCCTAAAGGTAAACCAACAAATTTAAAACAATGACAAAAGAGAAAAACGTACAAAAATTAAAAAGACAGTAGACGAGAAAGCAACAAATTAAACAATAAAACGAAGCGTTATACAAGTAAAAAGCAGGAAAAAGTTATACAAATAAAATACAAAACGATAAATGTAACAATTTACAATATGGCTGCAAATAAAAAACGGTCAACCCTAAATCAAAACGACAATCAATAAAAAACAAAAATGGACAGAATATACAAAATAAACACAGAATTTACAAACAAATATATTACAGAGGAAAACAGATAAAACACAGAACTTTACGGATATTAAAATAAAGAACACAGAACAAAGTAACACGTAATAATAAACAAAGAAAAATAAAGTCGAACAGGAAACGTAAAAATAAAAATAAATAGATAAATTCTGGGAAGTGGGTAAGGGAAGAAAATAAATTCAAAAAAGGAAAAGTAAAACGTAAGAGAAAATCAAAATGTTAAATAATAGCAAAATAAAGTAAAAATAAAAAATGAGGAGGGTAAGGAATTGAAAAGGAAAAAATCAAAACTTTACAAAACAGTCAAAACAAACATAAGAAAAACAGTAAAAAATAAATCAAAACTTAACGGAATAACAGAAGTAAATGGTACAAAGTATTCTCAAAATGACAGAATAAAGGTCTGACAAAGGCAAATCTGGACTGAGTCATGTCAAAACACAAGCCATCCCATTTTATTGGCTAAGAAATATATCCCAGCATACATTTTGTGTTTTTCCAACTATAAGAGAGGGAGGGTGAAAAGTTTTGCAATCATTCCCCTGTCCTGTGAAATCAACACCTCCTCCCCCTTAATCTCATATTAATGCTCCCCTTTCTATGGGATCAATAAATATAAAAAAATTGATGTAAAACATTTACATATATATAATTTGCATACATAACAATAAATAGATTTATTTAATTTTGTTCTGCCAATAGGTTTAGTAAACAAATCTGCAACATTTTCTTCAGTTGGAATATAGACCAATTTTATTGTACATTTTGAATTTCAGTCCTTATGAAGTGGTACTTTATGTCTGTGTTTTGAACATTGATGGTACTTGGGTTCTTAGCCAGAGCAATAGTACCTTGGTTATCGTAATAGATTGTGGCTTGTTTTTGAGTTACATTAATTATTGTGGTTAATGAGTGAATAAGGAATTTCACTTCTTGTATGGCAGCTGCCAATGCCATGTACTCTGCTTCGCAAGTTGATAATGCAACTGTAGGTTGCTTTTTTGTTTACCACAAAATCATTGAACTGTCTGGTGCTAATTGGAAACCGTATCCTGTAATGCTAGGGCGATCTTTTGAATTTCCCCAATCAGCATCACAAAAACCTTATTCGATTTATTAAACACTAGACGGTGTGTTTTTGTCCGTGTCAAATAGTACAAGACTTGTTTGGCTCTTATCAAGTGATCCATGGTTGGATTTGCAGAATATTGTGACAATTTCAGTACCATGTAACTAATATCAGGATGAGTGGCAGTCATAATGTATATAAGGCTGCTAACTATCTCTTGGTAATATTTTCTGTCTACTGGTTCAGCATTGCTCATTAGATTGATATCGATTTCACAAGGTATTGATCTAGGTTTACAATCTTGCATTTTAAATTTGGTTAGAATCTTTTCAATATATTTTGCTTGGTTCATTTCAATGCAGTTATTTTGAAACATCAATTGTATTCCCAGAGAGAAGAAAGCTTTCCAAGATCAGTCATTTAAACATGTTTTTACATTATTTAATGCAGAATTGCAACTGGCACCAATTAATTAGCATATCATCACCTCAAACAATCATAATCAGTATCATATTATAAGTGTTTTTTGTATAAATACAAGAATCTGCCAAGGATTGAGAGAAGCCTTCACCAATTAAATATGTGTGAAGAACTTGATTCCAATTTCACCCACTTTGCTTAAGTCCATATAAAGATTTCCTTAATCACCATACAAGTTTGTTATTGTTTTTGCTGCAAATGGAGTAACCCTCTGGTTGTTTGATATGCACTTTACAGGCAATTTAATTATGCTGATTTTACATCCATTTGCTGTTCTGTAGGTAATGTTGTCAATTGGGCTCTCAAGATATATTTTTATTTCTCTAATTCTTTTACTGAAACTTGTATGTATATGTTTCTAAATATTAAAGGGACATATTTACCATACTTTTCTGAAAGCATAGAGAGTTTAGCTATCTAGAACAGGGGTTGGTAACCTTTTGGAGAGTGGGCCAGACAACTATGCATTGTTTTGGAGGTGGGCCATGATATTAAATATGCTATAATAAATTGTCTCGACCTCAGACCAATCTGTCCAGAAAGCTCACCTTGGTATGGAGGTTTAAAGAAAAAATAACAAAGTTAATGTTACCTTATTTTACTGCAGGAATAACAGGATAACAAATAACACAACAAAAAATGCAAATTCCTTACTGCGGTTAAGTTGGTGGGCCAGACAGAAATCCTTTGTGGGCTGGGGTTTGCTTACCCCTGTTCTAGAACATTATTAGTTTATGACCATTTAATGCAGTATAAAACTGATTAAAGTGTTTGGAGTATGTACAAGAATATAATTATAGTTGTTTTAATCCTATTATTTCACTATTTTTAATTTCAGTATATTCCCAAAGATACATGATCTCTCAATGCATATTTGATCACATCCATAAGATCTTTCAAGATAAAATGTCTGAAAACAAGCTTCATCAAGCAGCAGCATTCTTTATATCTTGTATATCTGCCAGTAATGGTAAGTATTTTCTTATAAGAATGTTTCTATATTTCTAACTGTAGTTTAAATTAAGTAATAGTCTTTGTTTATTTTAATTATTAGTCTTCATTTTTCTTTTCATCCACTCTCTACTTGACTTTCTCAGCAACCAAGAAACTGGCAAAAATCCCAAATGGGGTTAAAGCTGAGTGACAAAGGTTGTCCAGACAATTGACCAAAAAGTGCTTATTCAGCAAAAAATACATCACCACAAGAACTTATTTCTTGCCATTCAGTCTAAACATGTGTCAAAATATTTTCATAGAAGAGCTAATAATACACTCATGATGGTAAAAATTTCCAGATAAATATGTACAATTTTTTTTTCTTACAAAAATATATAAAAATTGATATTTATGTATAATGAATATTTACAATGGTATGAAAAGTGATGGGGTGAATCCATTTAATCAAATAAAAGATAACTAAACATTGAAAAGAAATTAAATATGTGTTAGTAAGGTACTATCCAACCCACAAAAAAAGAATGGCTGTTGTATTTTGCTGACAGAATCAAGAAGCTCACTCAACAGTGGTGGGTAAGGGGCAAAAACATTTTGGGAGTGGAAAAATGTAAAAGGCTGCTCCTATCAAGATAGAAAGTGGGGATAAAAAACTGGAGAGATAGGGAATCTTAAAAAGGACTATATCAAAAGAGGAGGCTGAGAATGAGAGTTACTTACATTAATTAAGGGAATAAAAGAGATGAGCTTAACCAGGGACCTGAGGGGATGAAAAACAGAAATCAAGTTTTACCTGATTCACATGAACCAAACTCACAATATGTACCCATTTCTCGCTGAAATCTGCAAAGGTAATAGCTTTCTATCAGGTCTGATTTTGTCTTGAGCTGATACCCAAAGAATCGAATCAGATCTTGATGAGAATAACATTCATTCATGAGATTTCCTGCATTCATATAACCCACACAACTAGTAGCATGTGAAATACCAACCGTTTCACTCCAAATCACAGGGGTGACACATTGTCACATATGTATGCAAGATGAATGGACACAAGATGTTTAGTATCAATATGAGCTATTAGCTCACCAACATTATCCAAAATAGGCACACCAGTGGACAATGGGAGGTGTGCTTTGCTGTATTCTCCAACCTAGGATCACACTGATGGCAATAGGGCATGTCTGCCATATTTACCTTGAATTTCATGTCATTGAGGGGTAGCACATTCCGAGACAATCACTAGGTAAGCAAAAGCTTATGACAGCACTTGTCCCTGAGCTGGAAAGGGGTGATATAATGCTAGGAAGGCAACCATAACACTCCTTGCTTATAAAGGATCCTCTGTCAATGCGTGGCATAGGAAAAGCAATCTCAAGGTGTGTCAGTGACTCGCTGAGTGCAGCATTCCCATCCCCCTATCAGACAAATGCTGGATAGAGACCTCTCTGTTGTCCATAAGCCTGCTTCCCTCCCTCCACAACAGGAAGAAGAGCAGACACTTGAAGTCATTTATACAACCCTCAGAGAGAGGAAATACTGACAACTGCTGAAGGATAAGGTGCACACCTCAGCTCTACCCTTTAAGGACAAGTCTAGACCAACACTCCTACTTTTGTCCGACTACTGCCGACCAATTCTTTTCAAGCTGAAAGTCAGTCCTGAAATGCGGATGAGATTGTTGGTCCAACTGAAGGGGCCCAGAAGAGCAATATGTTTGCAAGCTGGAAGACTTAGTTGTCGTGTTTAACCTTCAGGCCCTGTAACCTTCTCATACTTTTCAAGTGCCTTCTGCAATGTCGCTGCAGCACAAAATGAAAATGAATACCTCATTGGCATATGCAGAAACTTTGGCAGATTCCACAGAGTCAGTCAGCAAACCCTGTCCTTCAGCCTATTCAGGAGGGGCTCCAATGCCAGAGCATAAAGTAGAGGCAATAGTGAACAACCCTGACAAACCGACCAGGACAGTGCAAATTCCCCCAACCACTTCCTGTTTACCTATACTAACAGCATTGGGGTAGTGATATAGCAGGTTAATCCACTTACACGTCGGGTTGGAGCCCAGTGACCTGCAGGACAGCTGGCAGGTACTGATGTTCAACCTGGTCGAATGCCTTGGACTGATCCAAATACAGATCAGATGCAGGTTGCTCTGAATTGTTCAACCCTTTACAGCTTGTCTACTTCAGCCTCAACAGATTCTTGGCAACTGACTGGATATACTATGTCAGGATCTTGGCCAAGACCTTTATACCTGTGTTCAGCAGAGTTATAGGCCTGTAGCCATCTAGTTCCCCACCATGCTTGTCCTTCGTTAACAGTGTGATTATACACCTAGAGATTCAGGCACAGATACCTGATGGATTCAGTTGTGGAACAACCATTGTCAAGATAGATACAAACATGTGCAGCAGCCTAAAGTACTCTTCATATGGCAGATCATCAAGTCCTGGAGATTTGTTACAGCTGAACCTCATCAATGCATCTCCATGATCTTCTCTTCACCACTAGCCACTTCAGTTAACAAGAGTTGAAGAAAGTAAGCTATATAGTTTGGAGACCAAACTCCTTGGTAAACTGGTTTTGGAAATGTAGCAGAAATGCCTTGCACATGTCGTTGGTCACCCTCATGTTATCCCTAAGATGAATGTAACAACCTGATGAATGTCACAATTAGAACCCCGACATATTTCTTGCTAGCGCAATTCTAGCTCATGTTCACCACTTTGTTGTGCATATTCGTTAACCTAGCCTAAACTACTTGGCCTTGATAGTGCGCTTGCTAGCTGAATGTCCAATGGCCTGCCTAGCTAAACCTACCTCTTGGAGATCACCTCAGCTATCACCTGAGCTGGACCATCCTCCAATGTCTTCAACTTCTTAGCCTTATATTTGGTGGTGAAAGGTCCAATGCTATTCTTAACTTTCACCCATCACATATTCCCTACTACTGTATCCACTTATCCACTAATTCCTGCTGCACTAATCTAGCCAGAAATCCTCCCTGTCCATCCTGGCTAAACACATTGAACTGTTCTGTCCAGCCATTTTAGGTCTAGTTTCTAATACCATCTGCGCACAAATGAGTTTGTGGTCTGAATAGCCTACCCAATGGAACATGGGACAATCTAGTAAATCTAGATCAATTCTTCTTACTAACATTCTATCCAGGTAGCTTACTACCTGGGTGGATGGTCAACTGAGGGCTGATTTCCACATCTGCCTGGGGTGATCAACCTGGTGTCAAATTCTTTGCTCTGATTCACTAAGCTGCAATCACGCTACCTTCTGCCAACTCTTCACCCCCTGTCTAACTTGGGATCCAGGAATAGCATTTGTAGAGTAATTGGCCATGGTTAAATGTAATTGGCAGAAATGCCCAATAAACAGAATTGTGTAATTTAGAATAACAAGAGAAAAATAAGGACAGAACAGAAATAATATTAAGAAAGCAAACAATGTATGCAAAGCAAAGCAACAGCAATAAAGCAAAAAGTTCACAAACTAAGAATGGTATCAGAAATACATATCTGGCAATAAATTCTTGACAATACAGGCAACTCTGGTTGCAGTTGAAACTAGGACCCTTTCACTGCTGACCATGTACATCAAAATCCAGAGGGAGACTATGGAGGAGGCACTGAAGAACAATACTGGGGCCAAAGTTTTGAATAAATGATCAAATGCCATGTGGGACATCCTGTTGGCAATGGAGGAGGAAGCTAAACAGCTGGCTAGGAGTATCCTCACCACAAAGTTGGTGAGGCCCTAGATGAATACATGGGCAGCACTACAATGGGGTGCCATGAATGTCACTGAGGACCATCTGGGGGCCTATTTTACATTCTATGGACCAGTCAGGGATGTCTCCCCGATCATAAGCACAGTGGGCATTGCATTGGAGACTTTGTTCTTCAATTGATAGTGACCTGTAAAAGCTTTTAAGACATCCTGATATACTGACGTGAGAAGGCTGGACAATCTTTGTGATTGTAGAAGGACATAGCCACCACTGCTGGTCATGTGTTACTACTGGCTCTTTTCTAAGACATGTCCCAGTTGAAACTTGCATCACAACCAAAACCATCATCAAAAGAAGCAGTGGGGAAGGATAAGTTTGGCAAGGCCTCCTAGAGAAGCAGGTGAAGAAACCAAATATACCATTGCGACCCAGGAAGCAACCAGAAAAGCAGGAGCAGGAGACGCAGCAGTAATATTCAGAACAACAGCAACAGCAACAATATCGAAAGCAGCAGAAGCAACAACTCCAATAACAAGAGCAGCTGCAGCAGTAGCAACAGCTCCAGCAACATGAGTTGGGGCAGCAGTTACCACAGCTAGACCACTACATGTAGGTAGAGCTGACTCCACCTAGGTCCTCCTCTTTGAAAAGGGAGAGGAAGAAAAGGACAGGACAAAAGAAATGAAGAAGTCCACAGACCAAGCCAAGACCCAATTTGCCCCTGCTTTACCAGTGAGAACAGAAGAAAAGCCTTCATACACAGTAAATGAAGGAGCCTCCCTTCTTCAATGGATTTGCCATCTCTCTACCCATCCCAGAAAAAAAGGCCTTCATCAAGGCAGAGGCCATATGCAAAGTAGACTGCCAGGCCCTTGAGAGGGACCATTCCTTTCAGATGAAGGCCTGTTTGAGGCCTCTTTGCAAAATCACTTAACTTCTCTAAACCTCTTGGGGTAATTACATCAATTAGTGGCAGACTAAAAGTCTGGGACCTTATATCTGCAGTCAAAGATTCATTTCCTGTGCTCAGGATGGCCCAAGTAGAGTCATCTGAGCTCAGAAAGCTAGCTAAAAGTTGTTCAGGGAGGTTTGAGTTTTACTCCAAACATCATACAGTGTAGGAAAACTAACATTTCCCACATTTTGACTTTGGGAAATTAATAGCATGCCCAATTTTGAATAGATCTCTCCTCTGATGAATATTGGTAGCAGAATATTGATCCACCCTAAGTCCTTCCTTCTCGTATTGGTGCCTCATACCAATACTACCCAAGGGGTGTAAACAATTCCTTTGCCTCTCTCAGTGTTCTACTTAGGCCTTTCACTTCTATGGTCGCTTGACCAA
This sequence comes from Acanthosepion esculentum, assembly GCA_964036315.1. Classification (NCBI taxonomy): domain Eukaryota; kingdom Metazoa; phylum Mollusca; class Cephalopoda; order Sepiida; family Sepiidae; genus Acanthosepion; species Acanthosepion esculentum. The sequence continues at coordinate 94,587,917 of OZ038476.1, forward strand.
TCCGATCTCTAGACTGCATGGGTGAGCAGGTGTGGTTTAACTCCAGTCATTAATTTTAATTAATGCTCAAATTTTTGTCAACGGAGTTCCTCAAACCCTTCCGCCTTTCCAATTGGACACTCACCAACTGCTCCCTTGACAGCCTCCTTTTGTGGCATTTTGGCTCTCATCTAAAGAAATTTCAGCAATTCACACCTTCTCTCCCTTTTTTGACAAGTGATAAAAAAAAAACAATTCTCCAACTTTACCTTTGTTTCCAGAAAATCTTAAATTTTATCTCCCAACCATTTTTTTTTTCTTACTGGGTTATGGCCAACAGATAATTCCATAACCTGGATTTTAAAAACAGTACTGTCTCCATTTTGGCTTTTACACCACCTCTCTCCATCCTCCATGGGTTTAAATTACCCAGATGTCTTTTTTGACTAGACTCCCCAAAATAATAAAGCCATTTTACTTCCAGACAGTCCCCACTTGGTCATTGGAGGTCCTCATATCTATTCTTCGGTCAGTATTTACCAGATCCATTTCATAGTCAGTTGACAACTTCAGCCATATGATTTTTGTAAAAAAAAAAAAAATTCAAATGTTTCTGTCTTGCCTTTACCCAAGGAAGAAGAAAAAAAACAAACCATCCGAATTTACCAAAATCTGGTCTTGACTCTTGATGTGTTTATCAATCTATCCTTCAACACTTAAAGTGTCACATCTCTGTCGGTATAGCCATTGAGCTATCCTATCAAACATTAAAGTGTCACATATTGGTTTGATCCCCTCCCTCTTCATTTTGTGAAAAAAAAATTTATACATTTTATAAGAAAATTGTAAAAGAAAAACATATTTGGACATATTTAAAAACTTTTACATCATGGATGTTTCAGTATAATTGTCTAATATGTGTTATTGTGGTATATGTTGTATTGGATGGAGAAGAATGGGTTCTTGTGGAAATCGTTAGTCTTTGGTTCAAGAAATTAGATTAGGTAGGTGTAGGATATGCAGTTTGAAAAAAAACAAACTTACCTCATGGATGTCCGTATGTAAAAAGAATCTCATGGGGAAGCCATATTGTTTTTATGCTGACAAATTGAGAAAACATAAATATGCAGTGTATGAAAAATGATGGAGGAAAAAGGAAGTTAGTCTACAAACGACCAGACAATATGACAAATACAACATCTACACTTTGTCACTCAGGATTAGCACCTACTAAGGAATTTAGGCCAGTCTCTTGAATTTAAACTACAAGCTATTTCGGCATATATATCTGTTATAAGCGCCGTGACGATATGGAGGGAAATCGCAAAGTAACTGTCGATATGGTGAAAACATTCAGTTGCAAAGGTGATTTGATGGCCTGGTTGGCGAAAGTGAAATCGGTAGCAAGACTGCAAAAAATCCACGACCTCGCAAGCTTTACATCCCTGTTTTTAGAAGGAGATGCCTTGGCCTTATATCTCCAGTTGACCAAAGATGATCAAGGGGATGCAAAGAAAATAGAGGCTAAGTTAAAAACAGCCTTTACGGACGGAGTTTTTTCTGCATATGCAAAGCTAGTCAAGATGCGGTGGACCAGTGAAGCCGTTGATGTGTATGCAACGAAAATATAAAGACTGGCGGAAGTAGCAGGGTTTGAAGGAAGTGGACAAGAACAGATCGTGAAGCTCACATTTGTAAATGGGTTCCCAGAAAGTATTTCAGTGCCACTATAGTAGTATTCAAATGTGAAGAAACTGGAACTCGGTGAAATAATTTCAACTGCCAGGGTGCTTACAGCCACACGGAGATCAGAAGTGGTAGCGGTCGCAGAACAAGAGCCTAAACAGCGTGGTTAAGAAAGAAACATGACTACAACCATATCAACGTTGCTGAGTTGGATGCTGTGATAAAGGGTGTAAACCTGGCGTTGAAACGGGGTCTAAAAGAGATCGAGATCCAAACTGATTTGGTTACTGTCTGCAGTTGGATCAGTCTTATGATAATGGACGAAAAAAGATCCATTCAAAAGGAGCGGCAGAGCTACTTATCATGCAATGTTTAGGGATTCTGAGGAAAATGAGTGATGAATTTAACTTAAAATTGAGTGTAACGTTTGTGCCCCCTGACAGAAATAAGGCCAATGCTCTAACCAGAGTGAAAAAGAGTTGATTGAAAGTAGAGAAAGCTATTACGGCGACGTGCTGTGCAGGCAGAGATTAGGTCAAGGAGTTGCACGGACTGCATAATGTAGGAGTGGACAGAACACTATATCTGGTACAGAAAGTCTACCTGGAGCTGTCAGGAGATACTGTACAGAAGGTGGTTAGAAACTGTGATTGTTGTCAATTGATCGACCCGTCAGCAAATGTTCACTATTAGAAGTCCAAGTAGACACCAATTGGACCAGGTTATCTATCGATGTGATGCATTATAGAGGTGAAACGTACCTGACTATAGTTGATTGTAGCCCTGGCCAGTTCACCATTTGGAAGGAGATCCGAGCAGAAACAGCCAGCAGACATCATTGCAAAGGAGCTGGAAGAGATTTTTTTTTAGCGTGGACTGGTTGAAAAGGTACTCATGGACAATGGGGCAGTGTTCCATTCGGAAGTGTTTCAGGAAATGTTGGACGAGTGGAACACACCTGTAAAATTTCTGTCCCCAGCAGTCACAGGCACCCCTCCAACCCTGACTTACCCCACTCCATATCCATCACCATCACCCTGCACAGGCTAGGCCAACCCCATCCCCTCCTCCCTCCCTTTTGGTCTTCCAACTTCACCCATCTCCCTGTGACAAATCTAACCCTCAAAATGTGTAAGAGAAAGGGTGCAGTTCATTCTCCTCGCCAATTTCAACTGACTCCTCTTGGACAAACCAGAACACCCTCTTGATCTTCACAACCTCCACCCTAAGAAAAAATCTGTTTTCATAAATGAAAACATCTGTTTACTGAAATTCTCAAAAAAGAGACTTTCTGTTTTCCATCCCTCGGTTTTTCACTTCAGTGGGGAGACAGACCAAATCACCTGCCTGCCATGATAGATCAATCTTCATAATCTTAACTCTTGCAGAGAGAGGCAAGAAAGTGGATCCAGCTGTGAGAGAAGTAGGTAGGTGATCAGAGAAGTTGGAGCTGCCCAGCAGCTAGTGACAGAAGGACTGGTAGTGAGGAATCAGGAGTCGCCAAGGCCAGTGAAGTTAGGAAGATAGCAGCCCAACTCTCAAAGCTGAAGGAAGGATCTCGCATTTAAGTGAGAAATAGTACTGTTGCTACTTCCCATCCACAGAATCTTGAAAAACAATTGTGTAACAGAGAACTGGATCAGCTCATTAAACGAATCCAAGTTGGTTGTATGTGGTGCTGTAAGCACCAGAAGTTGCGTCCTCTTCCACAATCGGCTGTTGAGAGAAGATCTACTTGTGTGGCACTGACTATTAGCATATGTACGATACTAGGCAGGTATTAACCAATCGTCAGTGTAGGTCTGGGACTGAGATAGCTATATAACACCAGTGTTTTTCTTAGTCGGGAGAAGTGCTCCCAATGTGTGAATACTAGACAAGACAAACACAAATTGCCAAGAAGCCAAACGTGTGCACATAGTGAGTTGGGCATATATGCAAATACACACAACCATGGATGTCATTACAGGTGCAGTGAATGACGAACAATCCGAGACCGTTGGCACAAAACTTGTTACAATTTCACCATGAATGGTGCCACATTGTTCACATCAATGGAACTTAATAAGGTACATGTTCCCAACGCATGAGCTTTATATTTCCTTGCTTGTTGCTTATAAATTTAACATCTTCTTCTGACACTGTTCCGAACAAATACTCAATGCCTCCCAATGATAGGGACAACTGCCGTTTGTTCTTCGCCAGTTCTAATCTTGTTACATTTAGTATCACTACTCTCTCCTGTGCCACTTGGGCTAAAACTCTGTTTTTCTCATGTCCTTATCAACAACTCCTTTCCTTTTCAGATTCCTAATCTATTTTACATCTCTGGTTCCACCAGAGTTATTTTTCTCTTCTTATCCTTTAGTTCAGCTCCCTCCCAATCATATACCTCAGCTAATTTTAGAGTGTTAGCATGAGCCCTTTTAACTCTTCCGACCACAAACAATACTGGCCTTGTCTGCTCCACTATTCTGTAATAGGGTTCCCACTTCTGGTCTAATTTACCTGTCACCATAATCTCCAACGTTTACGGTATTACAATCTCATACCCTAGTATTCTTTCTTATTATTTTTCCATATGAACACAAAGTAATTCACTAATCACCATGCTTTCATGTATGAGGAGAGAAGACAATAAAAGAACAAGAATTAAAAAGATAGAATATAATGATCAACATTGCATTTAAATTTTTGAAGATCAAAGTTGAAGAACTTAACAGAGGATGGAAAATGTGACACCAAAATCTGAAGATGCATTGTATTAGTGAAAGATGCATTGAAAAAGTGAAACAAAATATTAAGAAAAAAGAAGATTTTGTTAGATACAAAGAAAAGAGTGCTGTATTATCAATCCACCTATATAGCAGTGAATGTTGGATAATCTCTTCACAGGAAGAGAAAACTGGAAGCAAAAGAAAGATGCTGAGAATGTGAGATTATACACAAGGAAAATGGGAGCAAAATGGATATGTATACTCAGAATCAGAAAGAGATAGCTGAAATTTCTTAGACATATGTCTAAGAAATAGCGCTTGTGGAATTTAACAATTCCTGTATAACAAGAGGGAGAGAAACTGTAGAAGACAGCAGGCCATCTGGTGAACTTGTATGAAATAATAGTGCAATGGGTGTTGGGAAATTTGGCAAAGGGACAAACTTTGCTAAGGGAGAGGAGATTGAAGTGAGCTATGAGCACCCACATCCTAAAAGGACACAGCACATAGAAGAATATAATTGATCATAAGACTAAAGAGATGAAGATATCTTGCAATGAAATATTCTAGAGTATTCTTTGTCTATCAGCTATCCTTTCTGTAATGGGATTTGTTTAGCTAATAGGTAATTAGCATAAAGAGAACTATAACTATAGCTCACAGGCAACTTTGAGTCAGTGTATGTAGGATATCTACAGCTACAAAGTTTGATCATTATAACAAAATAGTGTTGCCTGATAGAGCTCTGTTGAACTAAAAAAAAAACTGAAAATGTAAGGATTTGGATAAAATACTTTGAGGCACATGCCAGAATAACTAAGTTATGAGATGACCAAACACCTGGAGAACAGAAAGAAATCACGGATTTATTTTTGGCCACTGTGGGATGCAAAGCCATTAGGCAGATTTTGTTAATGACTTACATGGCTGAAATTGAAAACTTGACATTTAAGGAAGTCAAAGAAATAATATTGAGAAATATTCAACCAAAGAAAAGATTGGTCATAGCTGAATGAACCAAATTCTTAGCATTGAGACAAGAATTTGGGGAGCCTATAAGGAAATATCTAAGAAGATTAAGAGATACCAGCATATATTGTGAATTTCATGAACTAGGACAACAAGAAATAAGCACAAAGGAAGAATTAATTCAACTCTGATTGGTAGAAGGACTGTACTGCACCTCTCATAGAGTAAAAAATTTAGAGCAGTTACTGATAAATCAAATGACTTTAGAAACTTGTATTGACTTCATACAACAAAGGGAGTTAATTGAAAAATTTAATACAAATGACAACCAACCTGTGTTTATGGATGCATGTGCAATAAATAGAACAATGATAAAATGCAAATATTGCAACTATAAACATGAATCAAAGAGAGAGAAATGTCCAGCATGGGGACAGACATGTAATAAGTGTAAAAAGAAAAATGACTTCAAGCCATATGTAGATGGTGAAATGCCAATGTAAAACTGTTGAAATAATACACAATGATGTAAAAAGTCAAATGTTTTTTTCAATAGAAAGAAGAAACAAAAAGAAAATCTTCATGAATATTAAATTAAACAGTGCAGTCTTAAAAATGCAAGTTGACACTGGAAGCAAAGTGACCCTTATTCCAAAGAATTTGGGGGAGCAATTATCAAAACCAAAATTAAAGAAAATCTTAGTAAGATTAAGACAGTTTGATGGAACATGTATAAAAGTATGAGGGTCCTTTCAAGGCACTTTTGAAACAAAAAATAGATTTTAAATCATCATCATTATTATGGTTGTAGACTGTATAAAAAGTCATGGTTTAATAGGAACTGGTTTGATAAATATTAATAGCACATGTTTACTTAATGCTATGAATACAGGAAGTCCTTCCCATTCATATAAAGCCAATGGTAGTTGATAAGCTGCGAAAAATGGTGGAAGAAGGCATTCTTCAATATGTAGAACCTGGAGACAGCAAATGGGCATTGCCTATTATAGTTTTATGAAAACCTAATGGTGATTTTAGAATTTGTGGAGATTATGAATTAGGCATAAATCATAAGATTTGTTTGGATTCCTGCCCTATTCCAAACATGGAAAATATATTATGTTCTCTGGCAGGAATGAAATATTTTATGAAAATTGATTTAAAAAATGCATACCACCAAATTCGAATAGATGACAAATTTAAGGAAATCACAACAATAAACTCTCCCATAGGCTTACTTAAATGGTGCCAACTAACCATTTTGAATTAAGACAGCCAGGTCAATTTTTCAAGAAGCTATGGAAAATTTGTTAGTGGGGAGAATAGAAAATATGATAATTTATCAAGACAATATATGTTTAGGTTGCAGCCACTGAAGAAGAACTGAAACAAAAAACTAAATTTGTAATGGGTGGAGGAAGGCAGGAATGACGATAAACAAAAATAAGTGTATATTTAATTGCAAAGAATTAACATTTTTGGGTTAGAATTTATATTCCATCCTAGGAAGGAATTGCCAAAAGTTACATCATCCAGAATATTAAGATGGGCTATGAAGTTAATGGCTTTTGATTATGATATGTGAAGGGAAACACAATACCATACGTAGATGCATTGTCCCAACTACAGTTTGAAAAGGGACAAAACAGAAAAATCATAAAAAAAGTTGAGGATGAATTTTTGCATTGGGTGGAAATGGATGTGTTGCCCATGAATAGTCTAGTTATGGAGACGTTACAAGTTGAATGTTATCTAGAATAAGGAACACTAAATGGAGTAATTGTTCAAAAGCAGAAAGACCATAAAAAGAAACCAGACAAAAACTATCAATAGAGAATGGTCTAATTTGTAGTGGGGATTTAGTTGTACCACTGGAAAAATGTAGAAAAGAAGTAATCAAAAGTGTACATCATGATGTTCATTGTGGGATAACTTCTACATAAAAACAGTTAAAACTGGAAGTGTGGTGGCCAGGACACACCCAAGACGTAGAGAATTATGTACACAAATGTGCCAAAATAAAGAATTTTCACTACAATAATTTACACTCTTGGCCTAAGAACCATGGTCTAGAGTTCATATGGATTATGCACAAATTAACAGGGTAGATTTATGTCTAATACTGGTAACTGATACTTTTTTCACCTGACCTGAAGTTTTCCAAGTTCTGGATAAAAAATCTATTACTGTAAAACAAATACTGCACATAATATTTGCTAGAAATGGAGTACCAAAAGAAATTAGTAACTGATGATAATGCTCTTGAATTCTGTGACAAAAGTCTATCCTTGTGGTTAAGGAAGATTGGCTGTGTCCCATATAGAACAACACCTTACTACCCTCAATCAAATGGGATTACTGAACAAATGATCCAAACAATAAAAATAGGATTGAAAGCATTTCCTTCTCAGCAAGAAAAGATTGAAACTTTCCTACCGAGATTATTGTTGAGTTACAGAATGATACCACATGCTGACAGATTAAAGAGTCCATCTGCATTAATGGGCAGACAGATTAGAGCTCTATTAACCATGTCTTACTCTATTAATGAAAATATATGGTACAAAATAAAGAAAATGAGATGGAAAAGGCAAATTTCCTAATGCAAAAAGGATACAACACTGCATTAATATGCAAGAATAGTACAAGTATTGTTGCCCATGCAGACCCGTTAAGGTCTAGCCAAAATTACAAGGAAGTACAAAGCGAAGATGACTATGTAGATGAACAAGAAAGTAGAGCAGAGGAATCAATGGACAGTCAAAGTTCTTTGGAAGACTTGGATCCTGAGAACTAAATCAAGGTTCCCCATAATGAGAAATACTCCTGAAGCCAGTGAGAGGGGCAGGAAATGTAGTAGAAGCCATAGATCCATGCAGGGTGTGAAATCCAAAAGATTCAGGGAGATGTAATTGGATTGGTTTAAGTAATTAGCATAAAGAGAGCTATAACTATATCTCACAGGCAACATTGAGTCAAATTTAATTTATTAATTCAAGAATACTTTATATCACCTTAATAATAATTTATTAAACTTATTTTATTATCTAGTCTCCTGCAAATTTTTAAATCAAACTACAAAAAGAAGTTATGAATTAACAACTCTTTTGATGAGCAGCAAGTTAATTTGACCTGTATGTATGAATATGGTCAGTCATGGTTTCAGTACATGAGTTTCTGGCACATATTATGCACATCATTTCTTTAAGTAAATTTTGATACTGTAAAATCTGAGTATGCACTTAAGTGCATATACAGATTTTACAGTATCTGCATTTAAACAAATTTTAAACTCCATACTAAGCACCAGGTTGGTACACTAGCATGTAAAACTTTTGGGCCACCTTGGTAAATTAATTACTTTTGTTAATTTTACCCCAAATTTGAGAGTTTTGAGCAGTACATTTTATGATTTTTTGTGGGCAAGAAAACAAGTTATTGCATTTTTGTTAATGTTTTATAGCAGATAATAGAGCACAGTAATGTTGAAAAAGTCCATACAAAAATACTGATCCACCAGCGAAATATTCACCTTTCAGCTCTTTTCTTAATTTAAAAAGGAGTTTTTTTTTTTTTCTTTCTTTTTTCAAAAAGCGATCTTTACAAAATGACAAAATATAGAGGTAAAGCTAGTATTGCTGCCATTGGCTCAAATAATTACTTCAATTCAATGTGGCATTGAATGGTAAAAAATCCAGATTTTCTCATTGGGAATTTTCTCCCATTCTTCATGTCATTCCCAAAGTTCTTGCAGATTATGTAGTTTTTGTTGGAGTAATTGTCTCTTCAGTTTCCCACTGTAATGGTTTAATTATATTGAGACCAGGACTTTGTGCTAGCTAGTTTTCTAAAAGTTGAACATCTTCATCCACAAGAAAACTTTTCATTGCACATGATGTGTAGCATGTAGCATTGTCATACTGAAAAACTTTTCCATCTCTATAATTTGACAGATTAGACTGTAGTAAACTAATATAGTTTTTGCAGTTTAAATTTCTATCAAATTTTACCAATTTTCTTTTATCATTACTTTTATCACTACATGTCCAACATCAAATTTTACTGTCTCTCTGGTGTATCTTGTATTGTTTCTTTCTTTCTCAGCTCTTACTTATTCTCTTGCATTAGAATGATCAATAAAATTACTTTTTGCCACTTTTCATCATTCCATGTTAAATGTTCTTTGTATCACTTCAGTCTTCTATTCCAATGTTTTATTGTTAATGATGTTTTTTTTGTTTGCTCTTATATGTGTACTGTATTAACTGAAAACTCATGTTGAATTGTTAATTTGGGATTGCCTACTGAGATTTGCACAATATTGTCTAATTTTTGTGGTCTTTTAGTTGTCTTTGCATTTAAAACACTTATATCCTAACACTTATATCCTTATCCTAATAGGAAATATCTTTTGTATAAGTTGAACACTGTTTCTGGAAATTCCCAGCCACCTGACTATCTCTTGTTGAGTCATCTTCTCCTTGAAAGTTACAAATTTCATTTTTATTTCAGCAGAAATTTTAGCCATGATTTTAGAGCCAGAAAGCAAACTAGTAATACTACAATGACTTGCCAAGGCATTTTACACTTATGGTAATAAGAGGGAACAATTCCTACTTAGAAACCTTTTTTCAGCTTCAAAATGCTTAAAGCACTGTATCCTCTGTTACATGGCACCTCCTAAAATGTGACATCTTATTTTCCAATCCTCCAGGTCCATAGACACTTCTGATAAAACAGCTAAACAATCTTAATTTGATAAAATAAAGGTCTATAATCATTTCATGTAGTTGACCCAAAACCTTTGCATAAGACTGATTAAACATTCACATTACCTTCCCCTGTATCAGACCCCCTAGAGGGGGAGGTGATATGAAACAGCTCGAGTGCCCCGAATCAGTAAGAGGTCACAAGAGGCCCACTAACATTTTCAAATTAAAGATGTGAAATCTGACAGGTAAAAGAAAATGGACAACAGAACAAAGATATGTAAGATTAATGCAAAGTTTATTTACAAAGCAGACATGAGTGACCGTAGGTTAGATGGTCTTGTAATTGAAGGGTAGTCAGACTGGCTGTGTTGATGGTTGGACTGATTGTGTCGACGACAGGATGTCGAGGTGCAGTTGTCCCGGTCATGTTGAAGTTAAGGGAAGTTGATCACTGCTGATTGTCACAGGTGTTCACTGCTGGTCATTGCTGGATGATCACTGTGGGTGGTTGCTGGACGATCGCTGGTTGCTGCAGGTGATTACTGCTGGTCATTACAGGTGATCACTGCTGGATGTTGCTGCTGGTTGTTGCTGGACAATCATTGGTCGGTGTAGGTGACTGCTGCTGTTTGGGCTTTGGACTGGGCATGTTGGGCAGGAAGGTAGTGCCGGGAAGCTGGTGTTGTGATGCGGTGCTGGCATTGTGTATCTGCTGGTTGAGTTCAATTTCGAAACCTCCCATAATTATGACCGTAGTGTATGGGAAAGGTTATGGATGACATGCAAGCAGCAAGTAGGGACAGAATGCCAAGAGTTGAAATGCACAAGAAGCCAGAAAAAGAATAGAAGTAAGTAAAGAAAGAAAGCCCAACTAGCATCCAGTTGGCAGACAAAAAAATAATGGGAAGATAACTTAATATGCAGCCCGTCCAAGCGCCCTGGCTACAAAATGGCCAGGGGCCTGCGTTTCTTATCCTCCTCTCTCCAACTGACTGACCGACCAAGAATTTGGTGAGAAGTCACTGTGTTATATTAAAGGAGACCAACAATAACCACAGGTCTCGCAAAATACTAAAAAAACTCAAGGAAAAATAAGCTGAGATTTTCTATGAAAAACAAAGGTGTAAAAAAGTACTCAGGAAGTGTATTGCGACTAAGTTCTTAACACAAAGGGAACTAGAAGTCATTAGATCAATTCTAAAATTAAATTAAATTAAATTATATAGTGTGTAGGGAACACGATAAAAAGGTCAAGGTCAAAGCGTCCTATTCGTTCCTGTTTAAGGAGCAGCCAAAGGCAGCTCGACAGATTTATTCTGTATCAAATTAAGGTTTAGAAAAACATCAAATATGAATTATGAACAGAATAAATTCATTTCTTGTAATAGTTGTAAATTTTATTTCTTGTACAACTTGAAAATATTTTTGTGACTAATATATGTATTTTTATATTTATTCATATATGTATTTTTTATATTTTCACAGGTTCTGGACAGTCAAATTGCTTAAAATCTTCTTGCCTCATTGACTTGATAAATTTGTTCAGGTAACTTGAAGATATTTTTTAAGTTCCACTTTGACAAGATAACAATGAAAAAAAAACTGTTCTCATTTCACAAATATTTAAATTTATAAACATATATTTATTTCTTTGAATCATCATAAAATGAACTATTGTTCTTCACTTCTTCAAGTCACAGAAGACAGCCATTGACATTTCCCTTTTTATACCGAGTTTTACTTACTCTCCACAAAGTAACAAGAGAAATAAGACTAGTTGTAGTGAGATTGGTAGGGCTAATACTAATTAGCATAAAAATACCACTATATAAGCAGAAGTTGAGATAGACTGGGATCACTTGTGATGACTACTACTGTTGCATGTATATCAACTTCATAACAAATGGCGTTGATGAATGAAACTATGTTGAATTTGGAAAACTCTGAAGAGGTTATTATCTGGTTAAAGTGCTTTGAGGTAATGGCCAGAATGAAGAAATTAGTGGATGACCAGAAGCAGAAACAAATCACGGATTTATTTATGACCACCGTGGGGTGTAAAGCTATTAAGCAAGTATCCTTAATGATTTACCCAGATGAGATTGAAACTTTAAACTTTAAAAACATTAAGGACATAATTTTAAAGTATATCCAACCAAAAAAAAGATTGGTCATTGCTGAAAGAACCACATTTCTAGTATTAAAACAAGATTCTAGAGAATCTATAAGGAAATATCTCAGTAGGCTAAGAGATACTAGTAGGTATTGTGACTTTAATGAACTTGGACAAAAACGAACGACAACAGAGGAGGAATTGATTCAACTTCGACTGGTGGAAGGATTATATGATACTATGCAAAGACAAAGCTTTGGAGAGGTTGCAATCCAATAATATGAATTTGAAAGCATGTATTGAATTTATACATCAGGACGAGTTGATTGAAAAATATAATTAAAAAAAAAACGAGAAGAAATGATGGAATTATATGCCATTAAGAAAATAAACAAAATCAAAAGGCAAGTATTGCAGTTATGAACATGAGCCAAAAAGAGAAAAAATGTCCCACATGGGGAAAGTATGTGATAATTGTAGAAAAAAGAATCATTTTAAAGCTGTGTGTAAAAGGCAAAGCGACAATGTCAAAAATGTGGAAATAGTGCAGGACAAAAAAAAAATCAAACATGTTTTTGCGATAGAAAAGAAAAACAAAAGGAATACGTTCAAGAGTATAAAGTTGAATGGCATAAATTTAAAGTTGAAAGTTGTCACAGGAAGTGAGGTAACTCTCATTCCTAGAAATTTTGGGGAAAAATTAATGAGACCAAAGTTAAGAAGAAGCCGAGTAAGATTAAAACAATTTGATGGAGCCTGTATCAAAACATTAGGTTCCTTTCAAGGAACATTTGAAACAGCAATTTTCTTTAAAAAATGTTCATTTTCTTGAAAATAAAAACTAATATTATTAAATATTTCCTCTTCTGTGGGGCAATGTTTTCTTGTAACATAACCTGCTGTATACAAAAGTGACATTTTAATATCTTTAAGGATCCTAATTTCAAGGCCTGGTAGTTATCAAATGTTTGGCATCCCATTTCATCTGGTAAACGTCCACATTTTGAGCAATTATGGCCTGGATCAAAGTTGTATTCTTTGACATCAACATTTAATTTAAGAAGTAGTTTAGTTTTTTCAATATGAAATTTTTCAATAACATTTTGAAAATATCCACCTCCAGAACTTTGTCTTAATTTTCCAAATAGTTTGTGGTAAATTCACAAAGCATAACAAAATTAAGCCCCCTACTTGAAAATATCTACACACGTCAATTAAGCCATTGCATATATGTTTAGTGGCTAAACTAGTATCTCTTGTTAATGATTTCATTCTTTTTCCTCACTTTCCTACCATTCTTTTTGTCATTTTTCAAGAATTAGAAAGAAATAACAGATGTCCATTATCTAAACCTGATATCCCCTTTTTCAATGGATCATTTTTCTTAGTATCATCATATATTTGTTTGACACAAGCAATTTTCCAAAATTTTAAAACTTTTTCAATGAAATTAGCTGTTTCTGCAGTATCCTCCTCATTTAATAATGGGTGTATTTTAATGGTAGGTAGAGTTCACAAAAAGAATGGGAAACATTTTGTTGCTCAACAGGTTTTGGGTAAACTGCTACATCAGTTAGTTTCGACAACTTAAAGTGAGTTTTTTCATACTCAAAAATATCCTTTACAATTTCCCATTTTGCTATCAACTTTTGCCTTCAGAATAAAACAATAATTCATAAGTAGGTTCAGTAATCCAATTATTCTGAATATTTTTAAAATGGTGAACATAATCAAAAAGCCATTTTTAGTTATCAAAGGCTTATTAAAAACAATGTCAACTTTTTGGGAAAAAAGATTGATGGTTCCTGTTATTGTCACATACAATTGCAATTACTTGATCATTTGATTGCCTCAACAATATATAAACATTTTTCATATAAAAGAGTTGTCTCTTAATTTGCAACTGGTAAAATTTCTGGTCCACCATTTAAACATTTTACCATAATGCCCAATACTGGTTTTACTAATCCCTCAAAATCTTTCAACTGAACCAAATAAGTTTCTTCCATAATTTTGTAGAGTAACGTTGGCATATACTTCATCAACTAAAAGAATACACTTTTTTCTGATTTTCAAAGATTTCACTAAAATATTACCAAGAAAATTAAAGTCATCTAATTTTGAAACTTCTGATGTCAAAGCTGGTAATGTTCTCACACTGGGTAATAAATTACATAATGACTAAGACATAAGAAAATATTCAAACGCCCTGATAAGAATATCAGAATTATGTTTTATACCAATCCTTTGTGGTTAGATAACATTAATATGCCCTTTTAAATTTCTTTTCCTATCAATTCTTTAGTTACTAAGATAACAAATTGCTTCATTGATTTGTGACCAGTGCTGAAACATACTTGACTTTTTGAAAGAGAAAAAAATTATTGTATATATATATATATCAGCATGATAATATTCAAATCCCAAATTTTCAAAAATTTTGATTAAAACATTGGCCTACTTCCAGTGAAAAAAAATTAACAGATTGGATGAACAGCTGATTGATTGATTTAAAATATGTAACTGCTGACAGAAAATTTTGTTGATCAATATTCTGATACAATTTTTCAGAAGTGAGGATTTTGTCTTTTTCTAGAAACTGTGCCAACTCATCATTTTGCACATTTCACACGGAAGCAGATGATTTATTTGTTGGTTTTGGTTGAGGATTTATGGCAAATATTGATGTTGGATTTCGGGGTTGCACAGTTTCATAATCAGATGGAAAATGCCTATCACAAACAACAGTGTTTGGTTTATCAGGCATGTTGACTGGAGATATTGCAATTATCTTTTTCACTCATTCTGATCTTGGGAAGACAATACACAAACCTTATTTTGTTAATAATAGTTACCACAGCACAGTACTTTTTACCATTTTGAGAAAGATTTTGGGGTACTGAAATTAAAAAATATTAACTTAAACTAATATTTTGTAAAAATTAATGGCGCTTCTAAAAAGTGTATGAACCTTATTTAAAGTGTGGAGAATTTAGAATTTGTCTTTTGATGCTAAAAATTATAATAGTTCTATTTTTTCAATAAGAACAAGCTTAGATTCTGTTTAGTAATTCAAATAATTTGCTCATGTTGCCAAATTTAAATGTTTTAAGTCTTGACTGTTATCAATGAATATAGATCTGATATATGTAGAACTAAGAATGTGATTCATTTTTTCCTCCTGTTTCAAATTTCTAAGGAAAAACTTGATGCCAATCATCTGCTCATTTACAAGATCAATTCAACATTCTCTATTCCAAACATTGGAACAGAATGGTATTATTTCATTGAAATACATAATTTACGCTAGTTTTCTGACCAGAAATAAAAGCACAAAATTAAAATTAAAACATTTATTGATTAAAATTAAAAACATTTATAGTCAGTATATACCAAAAAATGTTATAAATATTTATGGAAAAAAATCAAGGAAATTGGGGGTGGGAATATATATATATATATATATATATATATATATATATATATGCCCAATCAACTTTTCATTCTTGCAAATTTCATAGACATGCAAAAAATAACATTTTTTGGTATATACTGTTCTTAATTTCTATATAGCAAAATTACTTAAACTTTTTTTGCAATTAATAGTAATTTTATCTAAGTTTCTATGACAAAAAAAATCATCTCTTTAGTGACAAGTTCATTTCTTGTAGTTTTCCTGTTTACACAAAAAATAAACCAGTCTTACTGAACTACTTAAATAGATATAACTTTCAACAATTGATTTTGTTACTATAAATATTTGATTTTATATAGGTACCTTCACTAATTCGTGATACCTAAGGTTTAAAATGAATTTTTATAAATGAAAAAGTTTTCTTGAAGCTTTCATTTTAGCTTTAATTGAAAGCTAAGTGATTAAATTTACTATTTGCAGTAAGCAAAATACTCTGGTGTGTTTCCAACAGAAATTGATTGGAATCAATTTCATTTTTTTGCTGTTGTTAAAGTAGCTGATTCATGCTCTTTTTCATTGCAGTGTAATTCTCTTTATTAAAAAATCTTCCAAAAATATACTTTTTTGAAACTATATTTGAGGAATATTACCTGATTTAAAGTATAATTAAACAGATTTGAAATAAATATTATTTACTTTAAGTTTACAATAACACAGAAATCCATTTTTAAATCAAATACTAGCTGTGATTTTAACTGACAGTAACCATGTTTGATGAGTTGAGTAATGACAGGTTCTATGGAGACTTTATCTGTAAAACATAATTTAAGAAAATGATGTGAGCGCCTTTTTTATATAATTTTCAAGTACTCAGTAATCTTAAAAATGTTGGTAAATTTACTGTCACAACTTGGTAAGAGGTCTGTAATAATGACAACAATGCAGTTTAGTCTGGTGACTTCTGTTTGCAGAAGCGATACTCCTGCTTTTTATTCACACATACACAATATGGCCAACACAGTACTTCTGTGTCTGAACAATAGTTTAAATGGTGCTTCCATTTCCTTAGTTCCCAGTTACAACATCCCTCCCCAATTAGTCAAAATTTAATTAAACAATATGATTGTTGGATTGTTGAAGGAGATAAGTTATCAGGGGCAAGAATTATTTCACTTCCTGTCATAGTTACATCATCATCATCTTCCATATCTGAGTCCTCTGTAATTCTGTCATCTGATGATTCCTTTTCAGCAAGTTCCCTCGCTAAGAGTCAGGCACTGCATCAATTTCCTCTGGTTTCTAGTTGCTGTGTGCAGTTGCTTGGGCTCACTTTCAGCCTTACTTCTCTCTGCTTCCTTGTGTTTCTGAAAACATGTTCTGACGGGCATTCTAGGTTGCTGATTTTTCTCCCTCAGTCTATCTTTGTAGAGTACATTCCCATGGGTGTAACATGCTCATCTGGGGTATATCAGCCATATCCTGGCACATAACACAGCTTCTTACACACAGTTCAATATCTGAATCCAAATTAGGCCACTAGATATGACAACAAGCAATGGACTTCATCCGTGAAATACCTGGGTAACCTTTAAGTAATTCATTAAGCAAGGTGTCTTGACACTTTGCAGGGATGACCACTTGTGATCCCCATAAAACACAACCCAGTTGTACTGATAACTCCTCCTTCCTGTTTGTGTACAGTCGAAAATCCTGAGATTCATTGTACAACTATCCCTGTATGATCCACTTATACACTTGAGATAACACGGGATCCCTGGATATATGCAAAGCAACAGTTTTCACTGTGACAGGAGTTGAATCTAAAGCTGTCATAGAGAGTACTACTTCCTCCAGACAAGGTAATAGTGTAAAAAAACTCCTCCATGGGTAGTCGTCCATCTGCATTGGGAATCTTTGAACTGGGTTTGTATAAAAGCTGATAGTGATAATTTGAGAGTATCAATGCCCAGTGCTGTACTCTTGCCCTCTAGCCATAAATGTATTTATGAAATTTGCTCACTCCAAAAATTACTGCTAGTCCTTCACGTTTTATCTATGCATGATTCAGTTCTGCTTTTGATAATGTTCTCGAGGCAAAGTAAATTGGTTTTTCCCTTCCATCCACCATAATATATGACAAAACTGCCCTGGTATGAACTGGGGATGCATCCACGGTCATTATAAGTTTAAATTTAGAGTTTTAATGAACTAAAACATCAACTGACATTAATAAACTTTTTAGTTGTTCAAATGCAAATCTTTCAGCTATTCCCCATTTCCAGGGAGGTCCTATTTGTAATAACGTATACAGTGGAGCTAGAACAGTGCTGATATTATTTAAATAATGGCAGTAATAATTAACAAAAACTAAATAAATGTGCACTTCTGATATAAGGTTTGGTATTGGTGCTCTTTGAAAAGCATTAACCTTATCCTGGGTTGGATGAATTTCTTTGGAATCAATCCCGTGACCCAGATAAAATATTGACAACTTTCCAAACTCACTTCTAAGGTGGTGTGAGACTACCCACCTCTGCAACTCGCTGCACAAAGATATAGACCCCACGTCGTAGAATTTCTGTGCGGTGGATCGAGCGAGAGGTAGGCTCACAGGTAAAAGAAAAACACAACTACAAACTTGGGTAGGACGAAAAGAGGAGAGAAGGTGTGTGACCTTTTTGTGGATGATAACTCTTCTTGGTTGATTCTCGGCTGGCGGAAAAAATATATCCTAACTAACAATGTCCGGCTGCTAATGGGTCGCTCTTCGATGTTACGTGCTCCGGCCTAAATCAACCTTCCTCGAACCTAAACTAAGTCTAACTAACTCGTGGCCCAAAGCGCTGCCGTATATATGGAGAATCCTCTTTCATCATTTCCAGACAAGGGACACCCACGAATAAACCCATAACTTTTTCATGACCATTTCTCTCTTTGAAGAAAGTGGACATAAAAATATTTCTTAGCCTAGCTGACTCCGATTCAGGGACATTAAATTCAAACCCTTTTAAGTTTTGACCAGAGCCGGTCTTTTTCCTATCTTAGTATTTTGACAAGTACTTAACACTTATCTACCCTTTTCGCCATATGTCCAAACATGTTTTTATCTAGATTCCTAATCTAATCATTTGGTCTTGAAGTTTGATGTCCAGGTCAAATCTAACTAATCTTCTCGCACATATGTGTGCGCGCGCACGCACACACAGATGTGGGGGTGTATATATACACACACACAGATGTGCGGGCGCACACACACACACGTGTGCGCATATATCTGACTCATAGTGTAACAGTGGAGACCCGCATCTTGTAGTCTTTTTAATGTTAAACACAGATTTTGGTTATGTTCTTCCATATTTTGTCAGAGATTAAAATGTCGATATAAACAGCAATCATTAGTATACCTTGAATTAACTGGTCTATAGTGTGTTGAAAAATTCCTGGTGAAGAGGCAATTCCAAAACACTGTCTGGTGTACCTGAAAAGACCCTTATGATTGTCTATAGTAGTTCTTATGACTCTTTCTCCAAAGGAATCTGTAAATATACATCACTCAAATCCAATCTCGTAAAACAATGTCCGCCCAAGACTTTGAAATACACGTCATCTATATTTAGAATAGGGTACTTGTCTATTTGTAAGGCAGGGTTTACTGTCTGTTTAAAATCAGCACAAATCCTAATATGACCATTTTCATTTAACACTGGAACAATGGGGAAGGCCGATTCAGAAAAATAACTGGTTTGATAACAGCAGTAGTAACCATGCAATCCAGTTTGGCCTCAACCTTTTCTCAGGGTGTTAACAGTACGGGTTGAGCTTTTATGAAAGGAGCGATACTGTTAGGTTTGATATGCAGCTTTGCTGTTGAGTCTTTCAAAGTACCCAAGCCTGATTTAAAAAGCTCAGAAAATTCTGATTCCAAGACGTTCCATGTAATTTGGTTACAGGTAGCTGGAAAATAACTGGTAATATTTCCAATCAATCCTGTCCAAGAAGATTTGGTCTCGATCCAGGTACAACCAGGTACTTTCTTTTCTCTGGTGTTTCACAGTCACGTTGGCAACTCCCCTAGGCTCAATGATATGCCCAGAATAAGTACAAATTTTTGTATTAAACCCATTTTAGAAAACACGGCATTAGGTAGTTTCTTGAATTGTTCTTTGCTTAACAGAGAAGATGAACACCCAGTGTAGATTTCCATTTCAGAACTGATCCCATTTAATCAAGTTTACACTTATACAGTTCAGGTGCATTCGAATTAACCCTATATAACAATATATCCAGTATGTTTTGTTCTTTCATGTAGTATGACTGCTATGCCCATTGTTTTTGCACTGAAAAATGTTACTTGTTTTACAAAACAAATTTTGTTCCATGCTGGACACTGTATATGCTTTTCGTGCCATTCTCCCCTGCATCCAAAACACATTTTTTTCTCTTTTGAAATTTTGTAGAACTCATCATAGATATTTTGTGTATGTTGTTCATACTTCTATTATTAATGTTTGTCACATTAGCAGCTGCCAATTCCACTCTAAAAGCATTTCCAAGTGACATATCTTCAGATAAGTCGTTTTTTAATGTTCTATCTAGTCTCCACACAAATTTGTCCCATAATGCTCTTTCTAAAAATATTCCAAATTCACATGTCGACAATAAATGTTTAGGCCAAACAAAGAAATTTGAAACAAACTCACCCTCCTCTTGTTTGGCATTATAAAACCAATGACTTTCCGCAATGGGTTTGAAGTGTTCTAGCAACAAATGCTTAATTTTCTCAAAAGTTCTATCACTCGGCTTCTGTGGTGCACATAAATCCTCCAAGACTATGTACATCTTTTCACCTATGGTACTGAGTAAGATAGCACTACATTTTGTCTCTGTTTGCTAGCCCAAAACTATGTTGTTCACTAAGAAAAACAGTTCCCAATAGTCGAGGTATAACAAAATATTTCCAGATTCAATGCAGAGTTCTTCAAAATGTCTGAATGTTGACATATTTGCATGAAAATAAATCTCTCCACATTGCCAAAATGTCACAACTTGGTAATGCAGTTTATTTAGTTTGGTGACTTCAGAAGCGATTCTCCTGCTTTTTTTTCACACATACACAATATTGCCAACAGTACTTCCGTGTCTGAACAATAGCTGAAATGGTGCTCCCATTTCCTTAGTTTCTGGTTACAACATTTAGTATAGTCATTGCTCTTATTTTCTGATAATATTGTGTATGGTCACACATACTTTAAAAAATGGGTACATTTATATACATAAAAAAAAATTCAAAATTCTTTAAAAATCTCGGTGCATAATGATTTGTATTAAGCATTTCAATTTCTGATTAGTAAATATATTCACTTAATAACAATATCACCTAACACAATCAACTTCCTCATTATCTAAGACGATTTCAATGGTCAAATAGGGAAGGATGATGCTCCATTCATATATAATAAGGAAACTAACCAAAATGGGAAAAAACTGACAGACTTTGCTCAAGTGTTCCAACTTCAAATTACAAACATGATGTTTATGAAGCATCCAAACCATCTGTGGACATTCCAACATCCATCTGACCTCAATCATGCATTGATTACATCCTTGTGAGAAACAAGTGGAAGAACAGTGTTCATAACACCCAGGTATACTCATCCTTCTCTTCTGTTGGTTCTGTTCATAGAGTTGTTTCCATACATGTCATTCTTAGCCTAAGGTAATCCAAACCACCAATACCAGAGCCTATAAAACAAGTCAACTGGGCCAAGGTATCATCAAATGGAACTTTGGGACACTCCTTTGCTGTAGATGTTAAGAATCATTATGAAATGTACTCAGATCAATTTGATGGGATATATATATATATATATATATATATATATATATATATATATATATATATATATATATATATATATCATCTACACAAGAAATTGCACTCTCAAAACTGCCAAAGAGGGAAAAGTTAGAGTACACCCACATCAGTTCAGATGTCTATGTGAGAAAGGCAAGAAAAGATCTGCAAAGAGTGAAACCTAGTTATGAACAAAAACTAATTAAAAGTACTTTTAAAGACACCACAAGGGATAGTAGATAAGGCCCATGCCAATGTAAACATAGAGTACATCCAAGATTGACAAGATTGTAAGACTGCATCTGGAGAAAAAAAAACATGCTGCAGCCTGGAAAACAATAAGCATACTCTCAGGAAGTCTTTATTTAGCTCAAAGCAGTTTTACTGAAAAGCATAAAACCATCTTGTTTGACCAGTTTAAGAAACTCCTGGGAGAACCAATACAAGTCAGTGGTGTTCCACTCCCAATACATCAAATATTCAATATACTTGACATAAACCATTCACATTCAATGAACTCAAAACAACACTCAAAGATTTTAACAACAAATCTCCAGGTCTTGACCAACATTATTGTGGAAAGATCCAATATTTTATGACCTCCTCATTGAATTTTGCAACTACACATTCACACACCATTTGCCACCTTCAGCTTGACTAAATGGCGGAATAGTCCTTGTTCCAAAAAAGGGCAATCTAAAAAGTGGTATAACTCTCATGCCAATTGCAGCTAAAGTTTCCAATAAGCTTCTGGTAAATAGGATTGTCCCTACCAATGAACCACTCCTTCTCAAGAACCAGAATGGATTTAAGAGAGGCAAGTTGGCAACTGCTCAAGTCTTCTTCATTCGCCACATACTGGAAGAAATGAAAAAATTTAACAAAGAAGTCACAATTGTGTTCATCTTATCTGGTTTTCACATGTCCGCAAGTCAAGAGTGTCTTACCTGATTGAGAAAAAAACTGGTTTTATATAGCTTTCCCAGTCCCAGACTCATGCTGACTATTGGCTAATACCTGCCTAGTATCATTCATGTGCAATTAGTCTGCATTACCTACTCTCAGTAGAAAGTCTTCTCTCAACAGCCCATTGTGGAAGGGGACGCAACTCCTGATACTTACAGCACCACATACAACCAACTCGGAGGCTTTTATTATGCTGACACCATTCTCTGTTACACTCCCCACTGATCTCCTGGTCATAGCACCAACATGCAGGTGGCAGGTGTGCAAAAACCAGATAAGATAAACACAAGCTATTTCTGCGATTGACAAACGATGGCAGACTCCAAATTCAATTTAAAGTTAATTCCTGAGTTTGATGGATCAGTGTCTGGTCTGCAAGTGGTTGAATGAATAGAGAAGCTGGAACTCATTTGCAGGCTATGTGGAGTGAAGTCTTTGGAGCACATGATCCCTTTGTGACTTGCAGGTGGAGCATATGCAGGTGGAGCATATGCAGTTTGCCAACAACTGGATGACAAAACAAAATCCAATGTTGACCAGATAAAGACTGCCTTAGTTACAGCCTTTGCTACAGATTCATTGATGGCATACAAACAGCTCATTGAGCAGTACCTGTAGTGCGGCGAATCTGTGAATGTATACCTGAATTGAAGAAACTCGTGTTCTTGA
Source organism: Acanthosepion esculentum (assembly GCA_964036315.1). Classification (NCBI taxonomy): domain Eukaryota; kingdom Metazoa; phylum Mollusca; class Cephalopoda; order Sepiida; family Sepiidae; genus Acanthosepion; species Acanthosepion esculentum. The sequence goes on from OZ038476.1 coordinate 94,610,997, forward strand.
TGGGTGGGTAAGGGACTGTAAGCTGGCTTGCGCATTTGTGCACAGGTTGTCAGGTAATGTAAAGCAGACTCTTCATGTGTTTTCTAGGATGGACACACTGTCTATTGACCAGTTGCTTGCCCAAGCCCGGGCAATTATAAGAGACGAGGAGATGGAGGGAGTTGTGGTGGCAGTGGCAGTGGCAGCCCAGCCATTGCAAAATACAGATGTTCATGTCACAAAGTGCTTTAGATGCAATAGTATTAACCACATGATGAATGATTGTCAGAACTGACAACATGATGGGGACAAGTGTGAGGACAACACAATACCATGCGCTGTTACCATAGCCATACTGTGGGCCATGTGTCTGGAAACTGTCTGAGAAAATATGAGAAGAGATATCCCAGTGCCAGTATCCTCTCCAGTCTGGCATTACCTATGATCAGGGTCCAGGTTGATGGTAAAACTATCACTATGCTGGTTGATACTGGTTGTTCGCTGTCTTTAGCCAGCAGAGAGATATGCCAATTGTGGACGAAAGGGCCTGTATGTGGAACAACAATAAATGGAGAGACTACAGCCTGTTGTGCGATCGGAGTTGTTGCTTTCTGGTTACAAGGTGAAAGTCCTGTCAAGATTGACGTACTGAAGGCGTGAAAAAAAACACTTGGTTTCGACCTTCTGAACAGGATGAATGCAATCAAAGAACCAGGGGTAGTAGGAATCACTCCTTTGGGTGCAGTGGAGTTCTTTGACAAAAAACCATCCCTGTGTGCAGTTCTCACCATAGAGGAACCAGACTTTAGACTCAAGTTTTATCAGAAAAAGGAAGTGTGGACAGCGTCATGGAAGTGGACTGAAAATCAGGCACCAAGAAGCTTACGAAACAAGATAGCAGAGTATCCTGTGTCTAAGATAGCGCGTAAGGATTATAACCAAGAGTTAAAAACATGGTTGGATAACGGCTGCCACATACCATATCCTGAGGAGCTTGAACCTCCCATGGGTCTGGTCCCACTGATAATGAAAGCAATTATCAAGGCAATATTGTTGCAGGATGAAGCTATCCAAGATGCCACTTTAGCATACATTCTCTGTTATAGCAATCTGTTTTGTTGACTTTTGAAAGGCGTTTGATTCCAACGGAGATCTCATGTTCAGAATCCTTCAACTCTATGGTATACCCTCCAAAATTGTTGAGGCAACTGAGCTCTGTACAGAAACATCACTGCCACCGTTGTATCACCTGATGGCGAGACTGATTCCTTTGAAGTTAAAGCAGTTCTACAAGGTGACACACTTGCTCTTTTTCTATTTATAGTTATTCTGGACTATCTTCAGCATATTTTTCTCAACAACATGGAGGAAAAAGGACTCCTTTTGAAACCTTGTCAGAATATTCTGTACCCTCCACAATACCTGACTGATCTTGACTTTACCAATAATCTTGCATTAATTTCACAATATATTAAAGATGCAGAATCCTTGCTGCAATCACTTGAGTAAGCAGCAAACCAGGTAGGTCTCTATTGCAACTTGAGTAAGACGGAATATATCAGAACCTCCTATGAAGCATCCAAGTTGAAGTCACTTATTAATACATCCTAAAAAAGAGTTGAGGACTTCAAATATCTGGGATCTCACAGAATAGATTTTCAAAAAGACTTCAATATCCGCAAATCTCTTGTATAGGATGCATGTCACATACGTCATAAGATTTGGCGCTTGAACCTTCCATCCTCTTTAAAAGTCCAAACCTTTCGAATATTGATTGAACCAGTCCTACTATATGGATCAGAAACTTGGACATTATCTGATCATCTTGAAAGATGACTGGATGGAACATATACAAATCTACTTAGAAAATCCAGAACATCAGTTGAGAAAAAAACTGGTTTTATATCTGATGCAACACTTAACACAATTTATGGAGAACTGAGACCAATCTCTCTTAAGCTCAAACAAAAATGATTACAGTTTGCCTGCAACTGCAACCAAGTGGATAGGGAAGTCGTCTCATTCTTACTCCTATGGCATCCTTCTGGAAGTGTCTTCTCATGAAAATTGACTTTCCCAGACACCATAGCTCAGGACTCAGGGTTGTTCAATGGGGATCTGGGGACAACAATGCAGGACTGGACAGTTTGGAAAGGGATTGTTAATGGAGTTCTGACCAACTATAGGGAGGTTGAAGGATGACAATGATGAATGCAATCAAAGTAATGCAGAAATGTAAAAGATTTGAAATTTTATAAATTATTATAATTAAAATTAAGAAATAATGAAAACAATTCTTGTAAAAATTCATTATTCCTCAAAAAAAATTTTCTTTAGACAATAGTGTCCTTAATATGTCTTATTTATAAAAGCAAGTAAAAGCTTTTCTAATTAAATAATGTCATAGTTTTATTGCATCTTTTATTTTATGCTTTGGAGCAGATTTTCAGGAAATGAGTAACTGTTTGAAAGAAAAAAAAATAAGATTTTTTACATTCTCCAAGGAGTCCTGCTTTTAATTAATAAAAAAAAATTTTGCAATCAAAATTTATTTTCTTGAAATTCTATAAAATTAAGTAAAAAAAAAAATCTTTTTACCAAGATTTACAAAATAATTTCCTTCATTTGTGAATAAGTCCTGAAAATCTCATTAAAATCCAACAATTATTTAATTTTTGCAAGAATTTTAAAATCAATGTTTTTTACTGGAAAAAAGACACAAAAATGCTCATATTTTTTAACCAAAATTTCACACTTGGTAGAAAGAATTAAAAAATTTAATAAAACAAGAAAAAAACAATACTTTGGTCTTTCCTCTGAAACATTTTGACGATGAAACTTTATTTTCATCAAGTTTGGACCTTTTTTCATTATGTTATGCTCTTTTTTAGCAAAAAAGTGGATGTACCTAATTTTATATATGTTTGATTGTTATTACTTATTTTTTATTTCAATATTTACTTCTCTTTATATAAATACATCTCTTCTAGATTGATGTGTCGTTAATTAATTTCTTTTTATTTTTATTTAGAGAAAATATTCCCAAAGAAATTCTTTCTGGAAATAAGGATAATATTATTCTTGGAAATGCCATCCTGAAAAATACAGATCTCTTTACTACAGTCTGCAATGCTTTATGTGCCAATGTAAATAATCCAAGAAATGGTAAGATATTACTATTTCAGTATTCAGTTTATTGCTTGCTTAAAGTTATCATGACCTGTCTCCTTAAATATTTCTTTGACCAGTTGCTGGCATTTTGATAAGAAAAAAAATCTATTTGTCTCTTTTAGATTGTTATTAACTTTTCTATGCTCTTCAAAGATACTAGATTCCATTTCAACTTTTACATTATAAATAACTAGTTTACTTCATAAAGACACACCTTGTTGGCTGGGGCTATAGAATACACAGACTATACCTCTGCAGAGGGCTAAAACCTCCCTTTCACATTTAGGCTACCTGGAGGCTGGGCCGTCCATGACCTGGGTCTATACATGGTCAGATGATAGGCAACACTCCTCTTTGGTTCTAATCTTGGAAAGATGGGTTGTCAGAGAGGCATGAACTGATCAATCGATTAGTCATGTCAAGATGCAGCATCTATATAATTAAGCACAATATTGCATCTCAAATTGATCACATAACAATCAAACAGCCTACCCTTTATTATTTTAAAAGTGCCAGAAGACAGTGAATCACAGAGAAAGAAATTTTGCCCGTGGTTTCAATTTAAGGCATCAAATTTTTTGGGGTACTAAAACTCAAAATTAAAGGTGGCTCAAAGTGAGAGTATATTGACAGATATATCTCTGACAGAATGTGCCTAAAGCAGCAAAGGGAGAGAATTCTATGGCGACAATTTTCACCTCCAGTGTGGTAAAGGTTAATTAGTAAAGGATAAAGGAAGATCCTACCCAAAGAAATACAGAAAAATCATCATACTTCCATCTTGGATGAAATCTAATTAAGCAAGGGGAAATAGAACACGAATATTATTCCAGAATCTTATATTTCACATTGTGGAAGAAAGAACAACCAGCTTTTATGAACATTCTACAGCAACTCTGTCTGTGATTATGAACATTTGAATTCCAAATTCCAATATCAATTAATTGCTCTTTTATTAATTGTACGTCTGTCATGTCATACTTTTCCCATATTCTGTATTTTGTTATATAAAATTTATTTACAAAGGTTAATCTTGTGTTTGTTATTTGTCAGTACCTGTTCATGTGTTCCTATCTGAGCAAATCCCATCATTTTTTTTTTTTTAACTTGGCATTCATATCTTTATACATAGTGAATTCATAACTCCAGAAGGAACAAATGAAGCTGGAAGATCTGACAAAACAATTACCCAAAACTTTCATTCTCCAAGAGGATTTTAATAGCCACAATACCATCTGGGGATCCAAGGAGACAAACAAAAAAAAGGAAAATTATGAAAAAATTCATTATGGATAATGAACTATGTCTCTTCAACCAGAGAGCTGCAACACAAATCAAGCCTATCAGAAATTTACCTTTACAATGATACATGTAGTAACAATCATTTTCCCATCATTATGAGGAACAGTGAGGTGAGTGATGAGCACCAACCTAGGTGGAGGCTAAATAAAGTTGATTGAGAATAATTAAGGAATTTATGTCAAAGCAAAATAATATAGAAACAGCGGAAAGTTTCACAGAAGCTTTAATAGACATAGCAAAGGAATACATCCCTAAAACTCAACAACAAGCAGAAGAAACAGACCCTGATTCAATGATGGATGTAAAGAGGTAGGTAATAAGACTGCATGCTTTGAAAATCTAACAAGGAATCAACAACCGCCAACCCCATCAATTATAAACTAAATAGAGAAGAGGCCCTTAAAGCAATAAAAAGAGTACAAAAGGACAGTTGGCAAAAAATGTCAGCAAATTAAATTCAGCTACAAAACTAAAAACACTCTGGGAAATGATAAGAAAAATAGCTGGGAAATGTATACTAATAAAACATCTCTCAATAAATAATAGCACAATAACAGACAAAAAGGCTATAATGAACATATTGGCTGAAATATTCTCAAAAAATTCTTCCAAATAAAACTGTAAACAGCAATCCCAAAATTTTAAGCTGGAAATCACCTATTACTGCTTTGGAACAAGGCTAAACTTCCGTTTTCCAACACCATTTTGAATTCTTCTACACTCTACCCATGTTAACTTTTTTGAGATATGTAAACAAAAATGGCTGCATCAACATCCAACAAAGCCTTTATTCAAGAGTCTTTATTTGATTCGGACTCCAATGATGATTTTCAAGGCTATACTTAAGTAGATATTGACAGTGAAGTGGTTGAAGATGATAAACACATGTCACTATGTGGAGGAAAGCAATGATGACCACTAGCGGCTACTATTATCCAGGGCCAACTAATTTTATGTAAGCTGCTGGTGACCATCCATATACCTGATAGCCTTTCTGAAGGTGATTATTTTGTCTATTTATAAATGACAAAATAATAACTTTATTTGTCAATGAGACAAATAAATATGATAGGTAAAAGAAAGAGCAAACAAATGCTGGTGTCTTCTCATCTGTAAACACAAATAAACACATCAGTTTTATGACAAAAAGTTAGCTTTTTTATCCACTTTGCTTCTTATTGCACCCCAGGACATCACAAGGTGTAGTAAAAGTAATATAAATGGATCTTTGTATGTAGATGATTTAACTGTTACGGATCCAAAAATCTGCATGTCATATAAAGGAATATGCTGCAGTGCATAAATATGATCAATAGATGGGCAATAAATAATGGTTTTAGATTTTTTTAAACCAAAACAAAATGTGTGCATCTTTGTAATAAAAAGAAACTATATAATGATCCAAGATTGCAACTTGAAGGGACAGAATTCCCAATGTTAGAGTACAAGTACAAGTTCTTGGGAATAATTCTCAACCAAAAACTAACATTCATACCACATTTAAACTATCTGAGAACAAAATGAGGTAAAATATTACAAATTTTGAGAGTGGTAGCCCACAAAATTTGGAGATCAGACCAGCAGACACTGCTCAAATTATACAGAATTATTCAATCTAAGTTGGATTATGGAAACTTCATATACCAATTAGCAATGAAATTAGATCTTAAAATTGGCACTTGGAGCATTTAAAATATCTCCTGTAGAAAGTTTGTATGCAAAAGCAAATGAACCTCTACCAAAACTTTGACAGCACAAAGTAGCCCTACAATACTATATTAAACTAAAAACAAGCCCCTCTAATCCTGTATACAATTACATTCAATCCAAAATACAGAAACCATTTCTAATAAAATGAGAAAGCCATAAGACCCTTTGGACTCCAGATAGAGCCCATCATTTAAGAAGCTGAAATATCTCTATCTAGAATACTGTGGTGAACAGTCACATAGAAGCAAGTGAGCCAGAGTGACTTGCATCTGGTGCAAAGGGAAATAAGGTTCTTACCTCAATGTGTGGCATTGGCAGTGTTACTCCTTTTACTCCCATCTAGCTATTCAAGCAGTATGTGTGGTAACAAGGGTTTTTGTACAGTTTGGCATGCTTCGACCAATAGCAAGTTGTGTGCTGATTGGTTGGACTGGAGGAGGCTATTTGCCTGGGTAACAGAATAAAAATGAAGAATGCTGATTGGTTGGTTGGCTGCGACGTTGGCCTGATAAAAGAGAAGCAGTGAGAAGAAGAGAACGGGTTTATGTTTTGAAGTGTGCAGAAGGCAAGAACGGTGGATTGAATCAGCAGTATGTTGAGTGGTTAGCTTTACTGGTTGGTAGCCAATTGCCTGAACAATGGATGACATGCACATTTGTTTCTAGACTGCCGCAACAATCAAGAAACTTCTCCAGAATGGACACCATGACTTTGGACAATATTTTGACTCGGGCTCCATCTGTTGCAACCAATAACAAAGGGTTGGATGAGTCATTTGCCGCAGCAGCTCAACAGATAAATACTGACATTACTCTACGGACAAGCAGCATTGTTTAAGTCATTTGGTCCCATCCACCTGGCAAAGCACTGCAGGTAAAGCTGCTCAGAGAGGATGGCTGCCTAGACATGAAGATCCTGCTTCAAGATATGGTGTTTTTTCATTGCCACAAGGTTGCGCACATCTCATCAGAGTGCCTGGGAAATGGATCCAGGGAAAAGATGTCATCGCTGGTCTTCTCCCCAAGTGACTAAAGAACATGGTGCTACCTATCATTGATAGATTTGAGTCCAAGATGGTCCAAACCAGCAATTGATCCCAAAAAATCAGTTTTATTCCTGTTCTATTTTTTTGGATGAAAGCCTCAAGGACAGGATTTTTATTTCTTTGCCTGTTGCATGCAAAACAAATTCTAAAATCATGTCTAAAAATTTGCATCTTTGGGCTAAGATGTTACATATTGTCTCAGCATTAATCTCTGGCATCGATGAAAAAGACACTGACAAGAAACTTATTTGTGTGAAATTAGTTTGACTTTTGGACACCACATTCAACACCACAAGAATGACGTTTTCCAAAATTCAGTAGCTCAATGTCTCAAATCTAAAATTGGGCCACATTTAACAATTGTTCAGGCAGTAAACCTTAGACTTTGTCTTGATTTTCCTTGGGAAACTTTGAGACATCCTAAAACCACCCTGGCAGCCTATGGAATTACAATTTTTCCTTCTGAATCATCCATGCATTCTCACGAGGAAACTCTTGTTTGCCCTGAAAGTGAATTTGAGACCAAAATTATACTCATGGACACAAAAAATAAGGGTGACAATGAAAGAAAACTTGTTGAGGTGCCAGTGTCCCAGGTGAAGAATCTGCTTGACTGTATGACCCAAACTATTGTGACAGTGACTGTTTTGGCCAAACAGACAAGGTTTTTATCCTTTTTTCAATTGACGAAGGAGGCAAGAGCATGAAATTTCATTTCTTGGTCTGTTCTCCAAAAATTAGTGTGTCAGCATTTTCATGAAAAATATATTCTTTGTACACAGCTGAGGATACACAAGAAAATCAAATCAAGGCCACCGCAAAATTTTGGAAAGGTTTTCAACGCATGCAGGACTCAAGTTTCAAAATTTGTGGATTTCTGTCACTGTTCTTTTTGGAGTTGATTACAAATTCCTGTATGCAACCCTGGGGCATCAAGGTGCATCTGCATCTTTCCCTTCTCTTTATGACCAGGTTAGTTTGGATCATCTCAGAAACCACTCCAAGAGTCTGCACACTCTTGAGTCCTGTGATATTTCATTGCACCATGTTAATGACTACAGGTTAAATTATGCAAAAAATGTAGTTGATGATCGTCAAGCAGGGAAATTCAAGAAGAAAGGTAAAGATCACTTGTCAGTCATCAGCTGTGCTGTTTTTTCTATAAAGTCCTTAGACATTGTTTTTGTTCCCACTTTGCATGTGACTCTCTGGGTGGTTACAAAGTTATTTAGAATTTGGGAAAAATATGCCAGGGCCATCAATCAAACTTTCAGAATTACCCCAGAAGTGGAGAGGAAAATTTTGGAACTTGAACAGAGAGAAAGGGACATACTTGCAGAAAAACAGGTGGCTTAGAATGAACATGAAGGGTACTCCAAGCATCTACTGGCCATCCAAAATGTTCGCAGTCGTCTGGAAATCATGGAGAAGCATGGAAGTAGGGCATTGTCGACACTCAAACTAGACAAACTGGCAAACAATGCAATGAGTGGGAAAAAAGGTCAGCACCCTAAAAAAAGTTCAAGGAATCTTCAATCATGTGTAGCAGAAATCTGCCTTGTCACAAAAAATGACATGGATTCATACAAAGATGATTAGGTTATGTGTGACTCATGTGCTCAGTGGCAATACATGATGAGTGAGGGTCTTTCAGATGAAGACACAAGTGCTATGTCTGAGGTAGAATATACTTGTCTCAGATGTCAGGGACTTCCTGTCAAATTTGCAGCTGAAAATAGTTGTCAGAAATATCAAACATTTGTACAGTCAGCCTATTCTCATTTGAAACAACTCTCTGACACCATTTCATCCACTGGACAGGAACTGAAAAACACCGTGGGGCCAACAGAAAAAAAATTGATCAAATATTACAGGAAATGAACATAAAAAGACAGGCATACCATTGTGGCCTCTTTGTTGGTAATCACTGTAAAGTTATTTTGTCCAAGGATAAGGCTAGTGTTTACAATTTCACAATATTTTGCAGTGTCCTGTTCCCTCAGTATTCTGACGTCAACCACCATTTAACAGAATGTTTTGAAGTGTATTCAAAGGCCCATTAGATCATGTTACTGTGAACATCTTGGAGTGATCATCAACTGGATGATCTGGAATTTTGTTGCAAGAAAATGGGAGAAAGATTTCCCATCTATTTCCCATCAGAACTGATCAATGTAAAACTCCATGATTTTATTTTTCATCTTACTTGTTTGGCCAGAATTCATCAAAGTGTAGGACTTATCAGTGATGAAGATGGGGAGAGTTTACATCACTTTATAAAAAAAGATCGGCATACATATGCCTGTGTCATGGCCCCTGGTTTGAAGCAAGAGTTGCTAATAAATAAGCATGCCCTTAAATGTGAAGTAGATAGGTCTGTTGCTGTCCCGATTTTCAAAAAGTGTAAAACTTGTAATAGCTATTAAAAAGGTGGTGTTTGCCTCTGCATCCTGATGCTCTTAACTGAGGGTGAGGCTGCATTGACTTGATTCAGGCAGGTTCATCATCTTCTTTATTGAAGTCTTTTTCTTGTAAAATCTAATATAGTATTTGTCATTCAAAATTGGAAAAAAACAGTTTTTTCAAAAGTTCTAAAAATCAATATTTCTTAACTTGTCTGCTTTGTTCCTTTGATGTCTTGTGCTGTTAAGCACCTTTTTGGTGACAGTGTTTGTGTTTTGATATACAGTCTCAAAATGATTCGTGTCCCACACACTTGAAAGGAAAGACCTTGGTAAGTGGCATTCAGTTAACAGTTTATAATTATGATTTATGCTTTCTGATTATCAAAAGAAACTGGTTAATTTCCTGTTATTGGGGGAAATTTTTGTTTAGAACAAGGAAAAATGGAAAATTTTCACTATTTTTTCACATTTTACAACATGAAAAAAATTTTGAGCCATTTACACCAACCAATTTTACTCGTAAATGAAAGAACATACTGTTTGCTTTCAGAATATACCTACTTTCATGGGGTTATGACTGATAGTTTGCCAGATAATGAATGAAAATGTTGAAAAACTTAAAATTTTGAAGATTTAGCCTTATTTTTGATACCCTAGGATTTGGGTGGGGGTCAAACTCAATTTTATGCCTGAAAAAGTTTTGTTTTGATTTATGCTTTCTGATTATCAAATAAGACTGGCTAATTTCCTGTTATTGGTGAAACTTTTTTTTTCAGAACATGAAAAAATGCAAAATTTTCACTATTTTTTTACATTTTATTCCCTGAAAAAAATGTTGAAGTCCTTACACCAGCCAATTTTACTTTAAAATGAAAGAATGTTTGCTTTCAGAATATACCTACTTTCATGGAATTATGACTGATAGTTCACCAGATAATGGATTAAAATATTGAAATTTTTGAAGATTTTGCTTTATTTTTGACCCCCTGGGAATTTTGTTTTCCTTCAAATTCTCAATTTTATGGCAGAAATAGTTTGATTATGATTTTGGCTTTCTGATTTTCAAAAAAACTGGTTAATTTCCTATTATTGTGGAAAATTTTTATTTAGAACTAGAAAAAATGCAAAATTTTCACTATTTTTTCACATTTTACCCCCAAATCATGTTTTGATTCAATTACACCAGCCAATTTTACTTTTAAATGAAAGAACATATTGTTTGCTTTCAGAATATACCAACTTTCATGGGGTTCAGATCAAAAGTTTCCTTGATATTTTGTTCAGATAATGACAAAACAGTAATTTTTCAATATTTTACCTTGTTTTACCCATATAAAAGCATGAAAATCCATTTTTTCAGAGAAAATAGGCTGTGACAAAATGACTTTCGGTATTTTTGTGATGTTTTTTACTTGGGATAGAAAATTTTTACCATAACATACCACGAATTGACTTTGTTTAAGTTTAGTGGGGCTATAGAAACCCTCAAACAGCTGTGATATGCGAGGTCGATCCAGTAGGAGGAGACTGGTGTGTGAGTGGCCGTGAAATGAACGTGTGGGTAGATGCTAGTTCTGTAGCCACAGGTATGGTATTAGAAGTAAATAGAAATGTCATTGAAGATGCGTTGTTGCTGCGCCTGGCTGGAGATGCTAAGCACATCAATTTGGCTGAGCTAGACGCAATGATAAAGGGTGTCAGTTTGGCTCTTCAATGACAGGTGTCGACAGTACATCTTTTTACTGATTCAGCATGTTTCCATCAGTGGATTTTGAGCACCCTAACTGACAAGGCACAAATAAATATGAAGGCGTCTGGGGAAATGTTAGTGTGGAGATGGTTGAACACACTTTGCAAGCTTGTAGCTGAATATGGCTTGACAGTGGATATAACACTGGTCAAATCCAATATAAATCTAGTAGACCAGCTTACCAGGGTGTCAAAGAGGTGGTTAAATCTACACAAGGAGAGAATGGAGCCAGTGCAATCAGTATGCATCACTATAAAGACTAAGTTGGATGCACATCAAGTGACTTTATCCACCGAAAAACGGGAAAGCTGGGCATAAAAAGGACCTTGTATTTTGTTAGGTTGATAGACCCTTCAGTATTGTCAGAAGTTGTAAAAGCGGTTGCCAAGAAATGTGAGGCTTGCCAATTCATTGACCTGGCTCCAGTGCATTGGCAAAAAGGAAAGCTGAATGTGAAGGACAACTGGACATCACCCACCATGGTAGTAAGCACTTTCTAACAATCATTGATTGTGGACCCTCTTGGTTCACAATATGCTGACCACTATGTTAACAAGATTCTACCAGTGTAGTTCATCAATTGGAGTCAATTTTTTATGGACGGCAATGACACAGCATTCACATGCAACCATTTCAAGAATTTTTTGAGTAATTGGGGTATATGTTTGCGGTTCCGATGTGCCTATGCCAGGAATGGCATAGTAGAAAGAAGTCTCTGAAGCATCAAAACCATTGTCCCCCACCGAACCTCAGAATACTCAAGTAGCATATGAAGTGGGAGACGTTGTTTCGATGAAAACTCCATATGGGAGATGCATGACTAAATTTAGAATGGGTCACGTGACTCAGGTTAATAGTCCACAGGTTAATAGTCCACAGTCAGTGCATGTCTATGGAGTTCTACGTCACGTGAAGCACTTGTGTTCCTTCATGGGATTGGTCCCAATGGCTACACAGGACAGCGATTCTGAAGAAAGTAAGCGGTTAGTAAATTTGAGATCAACCCCATTAGGAGAAACTGATCACTCTCTTGATACTGAATCCTTTGAAGATGAAACAAATGTAGAGGATGATTCCTCAATTGTCAGCGGCCAAAATGCCATAAATCCTGCTAGCTCCCCTGATGACAATTCATCTGAGGACAAAGCTTGTATTGCTCTACCTCCCCCATGAAGTACCTGGCAAAAGCAACCTGCTCGCAATTGTATTTTTTGTGATCATGAGATCAGCGGGGAGTGTGGTGAACAGTCACGTAGAAGCAAGTAAGCCGGAGTAGCTTGCATCTGATGCAAAGGAAAATAAGGGTTTTACCTCAACATGCGGCACATGGCATCAGTAGTTTTACTCCTTGAAAATGGCATTACTCTCCTGTCTAGCTGTTCCAGCAGTATGTGTGGAAACAAGGGTTTTTTTGTACAGTTTGGCATATTTCAATCAGTAGCAAGTTGTGTGCTGATTGGTCAGACTGGAGGGGGCTATTTGCCTGGGTAACTGAGAATAAAAGTGAAGAATGCTGATTGGTTGGTTGCGGTGTTAGCCTGGTAAAAGAGGGCTGAAGCAGTGAAAAAGGGAGAACTTCAATTTTAAATGCAGAGATTTGTGCAATCAACCTAGCATTCAACTTCATCCTTAGAAACAAAAATAAAAAATATGTAATATTTTTTGACTCCTTATCACTTATAACAGCAATAAAAAAAAAATAAAAAAGCTATTGACTCACTATCAGTGAAATTTCTATGCAGGCTGGAGTCATTATCCAACTATAAAGAATTAGTGCTTTGCTGGATCTCTGGCCACATAGGTATTAAGACCTGAAAAATGATAATAGTTTCATTAAGCTGATGTGACAGAAGAGCTGGACTGACAACAAAAATAACAAGCTTCATATAACCAAACTGGTCCTGGGATAATGCAGACAGGTATATTGAAAAGGAAAGAAAGTCTGAAGTAATGTTGGCTTGGCTGCACACCAGCTACACACATCTCACTCATTCATACTTGCTGAAGAATAAAGATCAACCAACATGTACAACATGCCAAGCCACACTCACAGTGAAACACATTTAAACTGAGTTACCTAGCATCTGTAAGACATAAATACTACAAAGAAACCAATGTGAGAAAAATATTTGAAAGTACTGAAACCATCAACATAATGTTCTACCATAAAGAAATATGTTTATACCAACACACATAACACCTACAACAGATTATGTACATACTATATATTTTTAGAAACATGGCAAACTGGAAAATTTCTTGTGATGCATTTTATGTTATGATTTCATTGAACTGGGCTTTGTTGATATTGCCACATCTACATAGGTGCATGAAATGAGAGACGCAGGTAGTTTGAAAATTGTTTTTGTTTCAATTTAGCCAAATTCATCTGTATTCTTTTTCTTTTCATCACCTTTTTCCTTGACTATCCCACACTGTGACAATATAAAATGTACCAAGAATGGTGATATATTGTAAATGCCTGGAAACAAATTTATCATGGCTGAACTAGCGATCAAGGCACTTTCTAGACATTTTTTATGAGCCTTTTGATTTGCATTAAAAAGAAAATAAGGTATTGAAGGGTCTTGAAAGTATTTTCAATATATTTCTCATCTTCGTGTAGAGGGCTGCAAATTCTGAGTGCTCTTAAATAGAATCCTATGATCATTTTGAGTTTTATTTTGTTATGATAGGAATAAAAGTTTATTAAGTCATATTTATTGGTTGATTTTCAGTGAACACTAAGTTCTAGGCTGTTGTCAACTCTGTGTAACATGATGTCTAAGAAAGGCAAAGTATTGGCATCATGTTACACTGAGTTGACAACAACCTAAAACTTAGAGTCCACCAACAATCAACCAATAAAAATGACTTAATAAACTTCTTTGTTGCTGTTAATAAATTGTCTTTTTGTTAGTTCTCCTAACCCCTGTTTTGCTATGCATTAACTGCTTAAGTATGTAGTTTTCCTCTGGCCCTCCTGCCCTCAATCAGTCCTGTGAGTATCAGGTTTTCCAAGCCCTCTTTCCACACTGTGCCCCAGATATTTTAACTGTCTCTTCCTGATGTTAAGTATGTTTCCTATTTGTTTCCATTTTCTCTAAAACCTTGTTGTTGCTCATATGTTTAGTTTAGTATCCTCAGTATCCTTCTGTAGAACCACATTTCTGTTGCTTCAAGTCTCTTCATCTTTGCGGAGATTGCCCAGCATTCACTGCCATATAGGAGGACAGATATCACATAATAGTTCAGTACTCTTTTCTTTGTTTCTAATGAAGTTTTTCTGTCTCTTAATTTGCTTAGCTTCTGAAATGCTATGCCACTGTGTCTTTGGATTTCAGTGTTGCACTTCTATCCTCTGTTCCCAGATATTTAAATTTTTCTGCTGATTTGATTTTAGTATCTCTGATTTGTAATTTGCATTTTGGGCTCATCCATTTGCTAATAACCATGTATTCTATCTTCTTGCAGTTTATGTTCAGTTCTTTCTCCTCTCTTTCCTTTACTACCATCTGTAGGCGCTTTTGTAGTTTTTTTTCCATGTCTGCTATCAACACTGTATCATCTGCATATCTTACGTTGTTAAGATTGTGTCCGCCAATAATGAATCCTGCTAGCACATCTAATTCTCTCTATTTTATTTTTATTCTAATGTCCTTCCTAAATATGCCAAAGTTTCTGAGCAGCTCAAACAGATCTTTGTTGTGTACTTTATCAAACACTTTTGCATAATCTATAAAACACAGGTACTCAATCCTTTTGCATTTATATTGCTCTTTCTGATAACATTCTGAGCATACATATCATATTCCTTGTTCCAGTGTCTTTGATGAAACCACACTGTTCTTATCCTATTTCTGGTCTCATTCTGCTGTGTACTCTGTTCATCAAAATTTGGTTGATGAATTTTGCTATAGGACTCATTAGGCTGATTGTCCAATGGAATTTACATCCGTTTGCATCTGGCTTCTTAGGCAGTGCTATGAAAATTGATCTAATTAAGTATTCTAGTATATTGCTACTGTTGTAGATTTTTTTTTATTTCTGTAATCTTGTCTATGCCAAAATCATGGAAGCATTTTCTGTTATATTTGTTCCATCTCTGATGCATTTTTTAGTTCTCTAATATCATCATTCTCGCCTTGGATTTTATACATCCTGTTGATGAGCATGTTTTTTGTCCTGTTCTCTTATTTTTTATACATATCTCCTTTATCTGGGATGTACATTCTTTCTATTTCTGCACAATTTTCATTGAGCCTTTCCTCTTTAGCCTGTCTGAATTTGATCCTTATTTATTTGTGTAGTGTTCTATATTTTGGTCCGTGTCTTGGCATTGTTTTTTGTCTTCTTTTCATCATTTCAAGGATCTCATCTGTCACCCATTCATTTTTTATCTTTGTCTGTTTTCCTTTGGTATGATCTTGTTTGCTGATGTTACTAAAGCTTCTCTTAGTTTGTCCCAATTCAAGTTTCCATTTTCATTTTGTCTCTCGTATCTTCTTTTCACACTGTCAATATATTTTTCCTTCAGATTTGGGTTGTTCAAAGGTCTATCATATTGCAGTTTGGGTGCTACCTTAGGCCTTTTCAATTTCCTTAGTTTTATTCTAAGTTTACATATAATTGGGAGGTGATCACTTCCACAGTTGACACTTGGATAGGTTTTGCAGTGTACAACTGAATTCCTGAATCTCTTATTGATAGTTATGTAGTTGATTTCGTTTTTCATTTCTCTTTCTGAGCTTCTCCATGTCTATATTCATCTTGGATATTCTTGAAACTAGGTGTTGGGTACTACCTGGTCATTTGCTATACACTATTGAACCCATTTTTCTTTGCATTCATTATAAATTCCTAGTCCGAATTTGACAACTATTTCACCTCCCTTCTCATTGCTTACAGGTTTCCAATGATAATTATAGTTTCTTGCAACTTACATTGAGCCTTGGTGTTGTCTGACACAGAGTAGAACTTTTCAATTTCTTCTGTATTTTGCGCTGTTAGTGCACACACAACAATGATGAATATGTTGAAAGGCTTTCCTTTCAGTTTAATAAGAATTCTTTCAAATAACTGACACTACCCCAGAAACTGATCACATAACACTCTACACTTTATTATTTTAAAAGTGCTAGAAGTTTATGACAGTGGATCAAATCCTCTCTTGATGTGAATATACTAGTAGATGTCTCAGCCAAGGCAAATGTAAATTCCTAATAGTAATTGGAAAAAAAATTCAAATGGAAATTATCAATAAAAGACCCACCCCGCCCGCCCCCCAAATCTCTCACACTCTGAAATAGAACCTGGAACAGATTTTCCAAGATTCATAGTGGAAACTCCTCTGACCAATCTTTTTGATTGAAAAAGTAAATCAATAGCAGGGCAATTCCACAAACAGTAATAATTGAAGTGACAATTTACTTGTGAACTTCAATAACAGAAACACACAATTAATCTATTAAAAATGCATATTCACATGAAAGACTGAACACTTTAAAAAAAGTTGTCAGAAATAGGGAGCTGTCCCTGGCTTCGCCAGAGGAAATAAATGCAGCCTTCTGAAATCAAGTGGTTACTAACTGTAGAAGGATAAGTATAAAAAGAGATCAACAAATTCTAACATACATATATATCTTACTGTTTAATAATGAATCCCAAAGGAAATAAAAATTGGTTTACAATTGATAGATTCGAACAATACATCCCCAATCCCTTGTGATATTTCAAGTGTAGAGATATGGGCATCACAAGATCTGCAGGGGACACATGTTATGTGTGAAATGTAAAAAAAAGCCAGATTATATTGAGGAAGAGTGTACTCATCATATTAAATATGCTAATTGTCAGGAAAACCATCCAGCTTTTGTGAAATCTTCCTACATATATAAAAGAGAGAAAGAAATCATGGAAGTCAAGCATAAAAGAGATGTATCTTTCCCAGAAGCAAGGAAAATAGTTGGTTCCTATATGAAAGGCCACACCTATGCCAATGTGGTTCAGAGGTTGAATCCATTTGGCAGCAATAATAACAAGAAAACAGTGAGTTGGTGCAGCTAGGACCAAATAATTGTCAAAGTTCCAAGAAGAGCTAAAAAGAAAATGCACTAAAAGCTGCCAAACAGAAATAGTAAATAAATTTCAAGAGCCCATTTCAAATCCATATCAGGTGCAGCCTGTACAAAAACACAAAATCTCCACTTAAAGCAAACACTAGTAGACAAAAATCTCAAAGATTAACAATCCATCCTCCAAATCTCAAAATAGATCTATCTGTAAAGCCCTCCAAAAAACATGACTAACCAACAAAAAAATCACTTCTGACACCCACAAAAAATAAATTTGAGGTACTACAGAGGAAACCTAAAAGTTCCAAACAAAAAACAAAACATTAAAAAGTATAAATCTCAAAAATACACACTTGAAATACTACAATGGAACTGTCATGGACTAATGCCAAATTACAATGAATTATACATGCTAATAATAACATTGGATCCTGGAGTTATTTGTATCCAGGAAGCATTTCTAAAAAAAAAGATACTGATAATATTAAAAACTGTCTCGAGTCAGGGTGTCTGGAGGAGTTAAATTCTTAATAAAAAATGATGTACTCCAGAACACAATTGAACTAAAAACAGAATTACAAGCAACTGCTGTGAGAGTTACTTTGCACAGAACAGTCAGCTCACTGTATATCCTACTGCATGACCAAATAGAACAAAACAAGCTGGAAAATCTCTTAGGTGATTTTAATAGTGATAATACCATCTCGGAATCCAAGGAGATAAACAAAAAAGGGAAAATTATGGAAAAATTCATTATAGATAATTAGCTATTTCTGTTCAATAGGGACAAACATCAATCCAGCAACTGGAAGTCTGTCAGCAATTGACCTAGTCATGCATGATCCAACAATTTACTTGGACTTTAACTGGAGTTTTTTATGATAATACATGTGGTACTGATCATTTTCCCAACATCCTGAGAAGATAGATGGGAACCTACTTAGGTGTAGTCTAAGCAAAGATGACTGGGAATTTATATCAAAGCAAATTAACTCAAAATAATATAGTAATGGCAGGAACCTTAAGTTTCAAGGATGCCTTAATAAACATAGCAAAGGAACACATCCCCAAAACTCAACACCATACAAGAAACAGACCCTGGTTTGATGAGGTATTTAAAGAGGTAATAAAACATGAGGCAGTGCTTCAAAAATTTAACAAGGAACTAAGAACCACCAACCTCATCAATTATAAACTAAATAGAGGAAAGGCCCAAAAAGCCAAAAAGGACTGTTAGCAAAAATATGTCAACAAAGTAAATTCTGCTACAAAACCAAAATCAGTTTGGGAAATAATGAGAAAAATAGCTGGAAAACATCAACATATATCAATAAAATATCTCTCAGTAAATAGTAACACAATAATTTACAAAAAGAGTATAACAAACATATTGACCGAAATATTTTCAAAAAATTCAGTGCAAAATACAGAAATATAGAAATTAAACTTCAAACAAATAACCTGGAAGATTACAACAAACCATTCTCTTGAACAGAACTAGAAGTCTCTATTAAGTTAATATAATTCAGTTGTAGTAGTGAGCAAGGTCCATTATGAGTACTTAAAACAACTCCCAAAAGAAGGTACTCAAAAGGACAGAAATCCAAATGGTAGACAAGTACAATTTCTTGGGAATAATTCTTGATGAGAAACTAACATTCATACCACACCTAAAGTATCTGAGAACAAAATGCAGTAAAAAAATTACAGCTCTTGAGAGTGGTGGCCACAAAAAATGGGAAAGCAGACTGGCAAATGCTGCTCAAATTATACAGAACATTAATTCAGTCCAAGCTGAACTATGGAATTATCATTTACCAATTAGCAAGGAAATCATCCGTCAAAATTCTTAACCCTGCCTATCATAAAGTTTTGAGATTGGTGCTTGAAGCATTTAGAACATCTCCTGTATATAGTTTTTATGTAACTGAACATTCACCAAAACTTAGATGGGACAAGCTAGCTCTACAATACTATATAAAACTAAAAACAAGCCCCTCTAATCCTGTATACAATGTGAGATTTGACAGAAAATACAGAAACCTCTTCTTATACTAACAACAGTCTAAGGGAAATAACCCACCAATTAATAAGCACTCTTATTTAAAAAGGATAAAAAAAAAATTTGCTTCCTGCTTGTACCTTATCGTGTCTACATATGTTGGCCATTTTATCCTCATGTATTTGAGCCCACATCTATAAAACTATGACATGGTGTCAGAAGTGTGATACTTCTAAAACCCTCACCAAACATAATGGGAACTTCAGCAAGTTAAAAAATGTCACAGAATTAATGATGCTAAGTACAACAGTAAATAATGACTGTAAGTAAACATTATTAACCGCCATTAAGCACACTCAGACCTTTGTGTCTAACAATTTTTTTCTCTCAAATCAAATGCAACAGGGCCAACAGATTCACACTATTGACAATGAACTGGACTGACCTAGCCCAGGAGACATTGACAAAAGATTTAAAATCTTTAAACAAAAGTGCAAATTAATTTTTGAAGGCCCACTATATGAAATGGAGGAAGGGAAGATCAGACTTATGCTTCTATGGATTGGTGATAAAGGGTTAGAAAGAGTAGCCACATTTGATAACAATGAAGACAAATTAAGGATAGAACCAATACTGTGAACCCCAAAACAGCCAAATACTTGTACAATATCAGCTCAGGAGCCTAAAACAAGGCAACATGTACCTAGAAGAATTTGTCACTAGAGTAAAATTGCTTAAGACAGACACATTGAACAAGTGAAGGATGAAATGCATGTGAAGGACACACTTGTGTTTGGATTGGAGTCCGACAAAGCCCAAGGAGAGACAGTTAGATTCAGGAACACCCTCACCACCAGACAAGTATATGACCTGGCGAAAACAAGAATGCAGCTGGAAGCCCTATCCATTGGCAACAAGGAAGAGACATACATAAAGGAAGTAAAACACAAACTCAACCAAAGAACGAAAAATACAAAACAACACCAGACAGGAACATCATGTGCAGTGAGCAGCTTAACTTCTACAAACAAAATAACAAAGGCTGCTACAGATGAGGTGGTAACCACCAGCATAAAAACTAATTCTCAGCCATGTTTGCACAGTGCAGATACTGCAGAAAAATTGAACACTACATTTGCATGTACATAAAAAGAAAAAAGCAACAACAGCTTCATGAAGTCAGGAGCCAAGAAGACACCTCAAAAGATGAGGATTATTACTCAGATAAAGAAGATTATGAAAGTGATTCAAATTACGTTGGGTCAGTTGACTCAGTCAACAATACACACAATCACCAAATATCCAAATAAAATATTTGCGACAATAACAATAAACAACTACCACAAAATAAAAATAAAAGTGGACATGGGGTCAGACCTATGCATCTTAATGTCAGAGCAAATGAGACAATTGCCTTTCAAACCAGAGATAAAGGATACACACACTATCCTAAAAGGATATAAGAGATCCGAGATATAAAATATTGGAGCAACATATCTAAAAATAACACATAATAACACAACAATAGCAGCAAGATTTGATATTCTGAATGCATCACTGGGTAGCCCATCCATTCTTGGATGTAGACAGGTGCAGGAGCTAGGGATCATTTCCCTTAGCATAAACAACATAAAGCAACAAACAATGGACATGCCGAAAACACTAACAAAAAATGAAAATTGGATTGGGAAACACTCCATCACCTACCACATTACCAAGACAAAAGATTGGGTATCTAAAATCAGACTATGTTAGAATAGACTAAAACCCAAAAGAACAAGAGACCACCTCAAACCAAGAATCCTTTCAGCCCAGTACAACACCAGACAACCAGAAAATTTGCCAAGACAGGAATCACCATCCTACATACCTAACACAGCAACTCCACTAAATAATATACCTATTCCATCACGACATCAAACAGAGAGAATCTTACCATTCTAGATACACCAGCAGATCACCAAACCACTCCAGGAATAAACCCAACAATGCCAACAGCACAAAGACAAGGTCTGCTACAAAGTTAAACAACCAGATCAGTAAGAGTGACCAAGACACCAAGCAAATACAAAGATTGATTTTTTTAAATATTTTTTACATGATACTAACAAGAGACTACGGGAAATAACCCACCAATTAATAAGTACTCTTATGTAAAAAGTATGAATAAAAATTTCACTTCCTGCTTGTACCTTATTGTGTCTCCATATGTTGTCCATTTTATCCTCATGTGTTCGAACCCACAGTAATGCCTCTATCTAGAATCTATAAAACAGTGATACCATATATACCACCTTGGACCATAAGAATACTGGAAATAAATCTCAAAATCTGCCAACAGCATAAAACAAGTATGCATTCACTTGCATTCCAATAGGAATTAGGAAAAATCAAAATCAGTTAATAGTTAACCAATTAAGAATTTGTGATAACAGGTTTGCACAGGTATTCTCCTTACCTGACTCTATCTTACAATTGTACCTAGATATTGTCAGTGCCCATTGTTTTATTTTCTTGCTTGTCCATAGTTCTTCAAATAAGTGCTGAAGAAGGTTATGATTAGTCTTAATTTTAAATTCCACCTCCTTCAGGTAGTAATATCAATTTTGTAACACATATATAATAGCAAATACCTCTTTTAGCACATATCCACTTGAATTGAGCTTTTTTGTAAGCACTATCAATGAGGTAGCTGTCCTTGAAAAGTCCGATATAAATGTCTTATCCTATGGCTCCTATAAATCCTGTAGCTTATCTAACAGTATTTGGTTCAGGTATTGACTGGATCACTTTTGTTTTGTTTTCTGGCTTGATCTCCTTCTTGTTTATAACAAATCCTAAATACTTAGTTTCCTTCAGTATAAATTGACATTTGGATGGTTTAATCTTCAACACAGGGTTCCTTAATCGATTGAGCATAGTTTGTAAATGATGTAGATATTTGCTGATGCTACATGAAAAAACTAGCCCCTCCCTGTACTATTCCCTGACAGGAATTGTTGAAAAATTCCAGGTATGTTGGCCTGTAGAAAGGGTATAACACTGAACTGATATAGCCCCATGTGACATGCAAAGGTGGCCTTTTCTGATCAGTCCCATCTAACACTACCTGCCAGTACACTTTTGTGATGTCAACGAACACTTGTTGCCACTTTTATAATGTCAATGAATACTTGTTGTCACTTTCATAATGCTCGTTGTAGTAGAGACTTTGTAATCTCAGACACAACTATAGTAATACCATTGAAAAATACTGGTGTCAGACGCCTTTGAATAACACTTGCACTAATAGTACTTACTCAATAATACTTGCTTGAGAAGTAACCACCGAACAGTAATCAATGTAGTGATCAGTATAGAGAATAGTATAGTAAATAGCGATCTATATAGTAATTAATGATAATGTAGAAAGAGTGATCCATGTAGTAATAGAGGATAGAATAGAAACAGTGATCAATTAGACCTCACGATACTTTCTATTTATGGGTTTTCTTTATGATAACATGATCTACTTATTCAAAATGGGATCACCTGTGTTTGCTTTCTGGCGATCTGTGTTCAAACTACAGTGTCAGCAGCATCACTTTATTCCTATATGATATACACCAAGCTCGAAATTGGGGTGGGTGAAATAGATTGTCCTCCCAATTAATGCCAGGATGTCATCAATCTGTGGGAGCAGCCTGGGGATGTTGTTTAATACCCTAAAGTCTACACAGAACCTATCCTTTTTGTTTACTACTACAATGGGAAAGCTCCATGATAAAGCTGAATGTTCAGTCACTCCCAACTCCAACATATCATGGCTCTCTCCACCAACTTATGATTGTGCAGTGGAGTTCAATATGGCCTCAATTTAATAGGCAAATGATTGCCTGTATCAATTTTCATTTTCATTGTCTGGGTCTGGCCTAAATTCATGTATAAGTTAGCTACTATATCCTTATTCCTTTTTACTAATTGTATTACCTGTTGTAGCATACCTATGGACGATAATGGGCATGTCCCCATTCACAGTAGTAAATACTGTATGTTGGTCTGCAGTTGGAAATTCATTGTGGAATTCACTTGACTCATTTCTAACAGTTGACTACTTCTTCTACACGCTGCTGGTGAATCTTATGTTTTTTTGTATCCTAAGTATTATCGTTCATTACCAACCTTTGTGTGATTATTCTATTCAGTAACCTTCCCTAGGTTACAACATTTTGGTGATGAGGATTAGCCAAAATTACATTTTGGTGTCAAGGATTGGCCAAAATACAACATTTTAGTGGGCAAGGATTTCTCCAAATCAGAAAACATCACTAGTGTGACATTTTGATGTCAAGAATTTGGCTACAAATCAAGGAAACATTCACCAGCATAACTGTGGTGAAAAAAGATATCACCAAAATTGCACATTAAAATTCACCAAGGCTTCATTGGGAAAAAAATCCAATGGAAGACTTTAAAACGATGCTACTTGAAATGATCAAACAGCAAGACAAACAGCAAAAACAGTACAAACAAAAATTCAAAAGATTTGTGTAGAACAACAAAAAATGTTCATGAATAATAAGAATGGATATTCTGAAGACACTAAATAAATGTGATTGCAGAATTTCACTATCTACCAGAAAATGAGGTAACTTTTTTGTCGTATTTCCGTAGATAAGAAGATTTGATTAAGACTGATTGTGCAAAGTGGTCCGATGATAAAAAATGTCAGCCTTTTGCTAAGGGAACTAGGCGCTGTTGAACACACTAACTTTGTAAACTATATATTACCAAAAAAGACTAGTGACCTAACATTTAAACAAACAGTGACTTTGCTTTCAGAAGTTTTCAGGCCAAAAACGTCTTTGTTCCATCAAAGATGGAAATGTATGAATTTAGTGAAAAACAAAGATGATGACTTCACAACGTTTGTGAGCATTGTGAACAAAAATCGTGAAAAGTTCAAATTGGTGGAATTAAGCCCTGACAATTTTAAATGCTAATATTTGTGCAAGGGTGGGTGTCAACAAAAGACGCTAAAATCTGAAGAAGGAATTTAAATAAACTGGCAAACAAACCCAATTTAACATTGCAAAACCTAGCAGAAGATTGTCAGAAATTTTTAAATGTTTGTCATGACAAAAATATTGAAATAAGCTGCATGTTGCACATTTAAAAAGTGCATTGAAAACATAAAGTGAAGAAGGAAAAAACATCACTCTTAACCCTTGTTATGCTTGTGGAGAATTACATTGCTATAAGGATTGCCTTAAAAAAAGAAACAATGTTTTCAGTGTGGAAAAAAAAAGGACATAAAAAATCCACTGTAAGGCAAAATTTAAAAAACGAGTGAGTAATTACATTAAGATTACTAATGTATTAACTCCTATAAGAAAATTTGTGCAGGTAAAAGTCCTGAACAAAAAAATCAGACTGCAACTCAACAGTGGTTCTGATTTGAGTATAATAAAATGTTTATACATGGAAAAAATTGGGTCAACCAACGTTAATGGTTACCAAAAGGACAGAAAATACAACTTTAAGGTAAAATTATAATGAAGGTATCGTTAAAAGATAAAACCTTGAAGTTAAGCCTTTTTTGTCATGAAAAATACAAATAACTTGTTTGGAACAGATTGGATGGAACAGTTCAGTTTATGGAACAGTCTGATCAATTCATTTTGTCAAAAAGTGAAAGGTTTTACTAATGAAGCAGAAAGTCTAAAAGAAGAATTAAAAAATAAATTACCAGACGTATTTTCTGGTGGGTTAGGCTTGTGCAAGAAAATGAAAGCTAAATTCAAGCTAAAAGAAAACGTACAACCAATTTTCAAAAAGAAAGGAAATGTACCATTTGCTTCGCTAAAACAAAATGATGATGAGCTTGATAGACTCGAAAAAATGGGTGTTTTATTGAAGGTGGAATATAGCGATTGGGCTTTGCCAACCGTTTATATAAAGAAAAAGTCGAAAGAGGTACGTTTCCACGGGCTTATATGATACCCTCAAAAGTTATCATTACCCACTTCTGAGGCTGGAAGAGTTTTTTGCACAGCTAAGTGGGGGTCAGATGTTTTCCAAAACCATCCTAAATGACATGTACCTTCAGATTACAGAAGATGACGAATGTTCACGATTACTGACCATAAATACACATCATGGGATGTACAAATTTAATCATTTGCCTTTTGGCATGAAGGTTGCTTCAGTGACTTTTCAGCAAGTAATTGACACAATGTTGAGTGGACTGGACTTTGCAGTTGCATATCTTGATGATATTTTGCTGAAAAGGGAAAATCCTGAAGAATACAAGAAAAATATTTTTGAAGTTTTCAGAAGAATTTGCGACTATGGATTCAAACTGAAGGACAAAAAGTGTGAATTCTTTATGGAAAAAATTAAATAATTAGGTCATATAATTGACAAGAGGGGCAGGAGACTAGATCCAGCATGTGCCAGGACTATAAAGGACATGCTTGCTCATGTAAATGTCAGTACCCTACAAAGTTTCCTGGGGTTAGCAAGTTATTTTGATGTATTTGTACCAAATATGCATTGCTTGCAAGCTCCATTGAATGAGTTTTGAAGAAAAGCACTAAATGGTCTTGGATAACTGAATGCCAGGAAGCATTTGAGAAAATTAAAAAAATGTTAATGTCAGATTTGTTTTTGACACACGACGATCCAAAAAAAGAAATAATCGTAGCAAGTGACGCTAGTGCATACGGTATAAGAGCCTGCATTATGCATAAACTAGAAGACAGCTTAATTAAACCAATTGCACATGTATCCAGGAATTATTGTATTTCCCTGTATCCTAGGTAACAGTGAATTATGAATTCGTTTAAAACTCAGTAAATTTAAAAATAAGTTATTCCAATATTCGCTTGAAGATGAAATGGAATTAATGTTTTTGATTTAATTATAAAATTAAATATGAAGTTTTTAGCTTCCATTTTGGAAACATAGTTATTACTATGTAGCGAAAAACCATATTTTATATCAATTAATTTCTAATACATATATAAATATAAAAGTGAATATTGAAGTCAACACTTAGAGGCGACAGGCTGTTTCATGCTAGACACAATCGTGGCCTAACAATTGCATGTAGCATGAAACAGCCTGTCATCTCTAAGTGTTGACTTCAATGTTCACTTTTATATTTACACACAGTCTATCTCTGATACTGAGCACTTTATCCCATAAATATAGCATGCCTTAAGAGTATATTTCTTCATATATATATATATATATATATATATATATATATGTATAACAGTTTATATATATTATAATAAGCATATATATATATATATTATAAACTGTTACATTGGAACATGCAAGTTACCACAACATATATATATATATTACAAACTGTTACAACACCCACTCCCCTGGATAGATAGGACATGTATGAACGTTTATAATATAGTTAAGTTAAAATTCCCTGTGTTGAAGTTCTTTTATCTCTGGACTCAAAACAACTAGTGATCACCAGCTGAGAAAAAAGTATGCAACTTTATTATTGAATTGATATCGTCTCCCAAGACCTCCCCAGGATGAGGGTCTATACAATACACTAGTGTAGGATAAAATCACAACATTATTTACTGAAGTTATAATAGTTGGCAACTAGGATAATGGAACACAATTTACTTGAAAAGAATTTCAAGACTTTTGCAAGTTGTTCTCTATAGAACATATTACAACCCCACCATATCACCCAAGATTTAACAAACAAGCGGATCAGTTTGTGGGAATGTTCAAAAGAACACTGAAGAAAGCAAGTCTGGACAAATTAAATGAGGAGGCATTTCAAACTTTTTTGAGAGTGTACAGGTTACCACCTATCCCAAACATATATCATCAAGCATGTTGTCAGCAGAATTAAAGTTTTCCAGTAGGGTAAAATTGGTGTTCAACAAGATACTGCCAAATTAAAAATCACAAACAGTTCATAAAAGCACCACCAATACTTATATGGTCACTGATAAAGTATTCTTTACAGCATGAAAGGATGGAGAGGAAACATGGGAAGACAACATAATAGCAATTAGAATCAGAAAATTGGTCTACATGGTGAAAGGAAAATAATTCTAACACAAAAGACGCCAAAATCAGCTGAAGGAAAGATTAACTGATGAAAGACCTGAAGAAATGGTTAAAATGCTGTATGACATTTTGAATGTGCCAGTACCAAAACAAATTGTGGAATCAACAAGGGCAAGTTCAAGGAAAAGAAAATGAACAGAAGAACTAGAAGTGGATCCGAGATGGAAACGCTACAAAGTAAAGCATGTTGGTGAACTCTCCAGAAAGAGGAGGGGGAGATACTAATACAAAATAAAAATAAAAAATATACTTATTTAATAAAATAGTAATCTCAAAAGGGAAGATGTAGAGTAATGAGTACACCTCTGTGAATCTATGAACTCATCTAATACTCTAAAGAGATCCATGGTATGAGGTTAGTGGTAGTTGCATTGGAGTCAGTCTTCATACTAACTATACAGGCATATGACAATAGCTTAAGCATTGCGTATATAGAATACTTAACAAATTACATTATATCATGTATACAATAGGAAGCTATAATATATACATTAGAAAATGTTATTAGTTGCAGTGTTGTTGTGAATGCTTTTGGTAACAAATAAGTATAATTATGAACATCATTATGAAAATGTCTAATCAATTGAGAAAGCAAAAATTAATGCACATGATGAAAAAGTTTCATTTTTAAACAAGATGAAAAAGGCTATATATGCACAAGCATTCTAAGTACTTAAAGAAACAGTGAAATTAAGAAAACTTTCACCTTCTCAAAGTTTCTTAAATACTCCATTTTGTGTATGGAAATTTCATGGTGCCTAAATGAGTATTACTTGTATGTAATTCCTAATTAAATTTTACCATTCTATAGCAAGAGCATAGAACTGAAGGCTGTTTATGATTTATCTTCCAGTGACGAATAAGTGACTTATTAAAAAATCTATAAGTAAAATGTAAATTGTATAAAAAACATTATTATTTAAATTTTTGTTTTAATGCTGAGAGTATATACAATGTTTCTAACCACATGTCACTTAGCAAAAGTGTGGTATGGTCCATCTCCCCCATTAATAGATCTGTCTTGAACACATGTATTCAGGAGAATTCTGATGATATGCAGAGTATATTAAAGCTTACTGATAAGTGATACGTATTGTCTTGAACAATTTTACTACTATTTAATATACTCTGCATATCAGCAGAGTTTTCCTGAATATATATGTTCAGGACAGATCTATTAATGGGGTAGATGGATCATATCATGATAAATTAACAAAAGGAAACTTTTACTTTTCTATTTTCATGTCACATCCCATTTAATCCCTTGTATAGCATAATCTTATTTTGCAACTTATTACTTTATGCTTACTACTACATAAGCAAATGATATGATAATTCTGCATTTAGAAATATAAAAATCAAGAACTTTGCCCCCTCCAACAATACCAAATTTAACAATATTAAAGAACATTACTAATTTTATACTTCATTTTTGAAATGAAGAATTGACAATTTACATTAATTTAAAGAAAACCAAATGTATCAAAAGTGGTATGAACCCATAATAATAATCAAATGTCAAAACCATCTGACATTGGATTTAAATGATAAAAAAAAACATAAAAGCTACACCTTCGGTAAAATGGCATAGTGAATACAGCCATTGATTAAGTTAGTAGCTGTCATCTAGTCGTTGGGAGTTCAATCCCAGATCAAGTAGTAATACAATAGACTCTAGTTCAATAGGAATAAACAACAATTGGTATAACAGGGATAAATTAACACAATCAACAATGAAGACCTGAAGATGACCAGTGGGTGCTGAAACATTCCTATAATAACATCTAAAATAATCAAGATGATAACACAATAGTTTGAATAAATTATAGTATATAGAACATTACTAGTTTGCAATAATTTTAAGAATTATATTTTTTCTTTATAAAAAGCTGATAAATATTTGCATTTTTTATATTTCAGAAGAAAATCAAGATCTTTGTACCAAATTTATTCTTCATCCCAGCCTCTTGCTTATCCAGAAATGCCTACATCTGCCCACTGTTCATAGCATTCTAAATTTGATGGCAGTTATTATTGCTGGTAATAGTAAGTAAATGTGTTATTGTTTTTGCATGATACTTAAACCTTTTTCATACACCTCTGAAAAATGCAGTCAGTGTTCAAAAATGGCTTTTTATTCAAACTCTTTTACAAATATGCTTCTCTGAATTATCAGAAATATTCATTGGTGTTGTTTATGTGTATTGCATTATATCTGGTAACTGAAAAGAACAAGGTATAAAATATTGCATGTCATTTTATAAGTATTTGAAAAAGTATTTTCTAGCATATCTTAATGTTCATTTCACAAAATAGAAAAATATCTGTTGATGAGTTTTAAAAATTATTTTTAAATACTTGTAAAATATAAAAACACCATTAATTTTTATTTCTTATTCTGGCTTGTCTTTCACAACATGAATGGAGATAAAGTTATTCAACCACAAATTTATTTCCTGAACTAAGAAAACAAGTAAATATTTTTTAAAAATTTGTTTAAATAAAATTATGAAACATTTCACTAAAACTAATTTTATTTAACTTGAAATCACAAAAAAATCAACAATAAATATTAGATTGCTAAAGATTAAAATCAATTTTTGATATTGTATCTTTCAAAAGACTTTCAGTGAAGTACTGACTAAATTAAATGATCAAACTAATTGTTATAAGTCAATCTTCTGACATATATTGAATATAACAGACTTGCTGTTTAAACAATTTGGGACAACTTAACCAGGTGTGATTAGCAGATAAGAAAGCCTATTTATCAGGTTGAGATGTTTCATAATTTTTTCAAAGTTTCTAAAGACTTTGATGCTTTTTTAAGAACAACTATAAGCAGACAAGTTGTAGAGTAATTGGCCATGGTTAAGTGTAATTTGCAAAAATGCTCAACAAACAGAATTGAGAAAGTTGCCAATTAACAATAAAAAAGGAAGAAAAAGAACAGCAAAATACTACTAAGCAAACAATATATATGCAAGTCAAAACTAGGCAAAGCAACAGTAATAAGGCAGAAAGTTCACAAAGTAAGAATGGTGTTCACACTGAAAAGTCAGCTGATTCAAAACCTGCATAGAAAAGCTAGAATTATGATACACTTATACACATAAATTCTACACACAAACACTACATGGCACATAAAGTTAGCTTAACCAATCAAACAATACAGAAATAAAAATACCAGAACATTTTTCCATATTTTATTCTCTGATGGAGTTTTGATAAAAGCTAAACATGTTAGATTTATGAATGTTTCCTATTTATTCTTTATCCTAACAGTCAAGTGATTATAGCATTCTGACTTCAAGACAAGAAAGAATAAAATTATGGTGTGTGTTACCAAAAGGTGGTCTATTTATATTGGTTAGGAAAAAATGCAAGTATGTATCTGTAGGATCTGTCTATAAAAATGGGGAGGAGGATGTTTTGGCAGTTGATGAGAAAGACTCTTTTAATTAGATCAAATATGATTTTATAGATATTTTCATTGGTCAGAAAAAGGTTATATTCACGTTTGTCTCTTTAAACAATATGCTTCATAAAAATATGTATTAGATATATTTTCATGATATATCAAGAATCATATAATCTCTGAAAATATTGTAGTGTATTAAATAAGTCCTTTTAGATAGAGATATTCTAACATAATTTTTTGCATATTTTGAAAATGAGAACTTATAACCACATACAAATGAGTATTTTGCATTAGAATTCTGCTCATGGCCATGAACTCTTTGTTTTTTATTTTTTTAGTTAGAAAAAGAAAGAACTCAATTCTTACAGTGCATTGGCATTTTTAACAAAAAGTAACATTTTATTTAAGCTGTGAATTTGTTTGATGTATTTAAGATGTTCTAAGAGTACATCAGTATTCACTAAAAATACAATATTTAATGACAGCTGATGTTCACATGAAAATAAATTGGGGAATAGGAAACTTTTTATATAATCCACTATCTTCTTTTTCTCTATTGTGCTTCCACTTTTGCTGTATGATATAAAATGTCTATTTTTTAAAAATAAAGTTTTATTTACACTATCTTTGGAATAATGGATAGAATTATCTTTAAAAATGAAACAATTTTTAAAATATGATACAATTTCAGTATACAAAATAATATTTATTTTTAGACTTTTAATGGAGAGGTTGTAATATCAACATACCTTAAACAATTGAGTATATTTGAAGAATCTAACCAACACTCACTGAGGACCTCGACACCCTTCCACAACTACAACAGTGCTTACCCCAATAAATGGGAGGAGTGATGGTAAGTCTAGGAAAGGTGTCCCTAAAACTCTGCACCAAAATCTTCTGTCAAAATACAGCATAGAAAAGCCAACCTTGAGGTGTGGCGATGACTTGCCAGGCATGGTAATCCCAGCCAACCATGACACGATAACAGTCTTCTTTACAGACCCAATGTTTGCAACCATCCCACAAGAGGTTGGTCAACAAATGCTCAATTGCCTCCCTACAGGTCCTGCAAAGAGGAAGTACAGCCAAGCGGTAAAGGATAAGGGGCAAGATGTAAGTGGCACATGCCTCAACCCTACCCTTTAAGGCCAACCTCCTTTGGAGCCAAGTCTGGACTGATGCTCTGACCTTTGTCCCTACTTCTGACCAATTCTTCTTCAGCTGGAATCTGGGATTGAACCACGCTCCAAGAATGTGGACAGGATCATCAGTCCAACCAAAGGGCCCCAGAAGTGCGACCACCCTTCCAGGCACTTAGCCACATGACTTGTTGCAGTTAATCTTGGTCCCGATCACATTCTCATACCATTCAAGCACCTTCTGTACAACCTCAATGTCGCGACAACACAACATGAAAATGGATAGGTCATCAGCATATGTAGAAACCCTAGCTCAAGCTCCACTAGGGAGAACAGCGATTCCATGTAGAGCCAGACTGCCTTTAGTTCTGAAAGGAGGGGCTCCAATGCCAAAGCATAAAATAATGGTGACAGTGGGCAACTGTGTTGAACCAACTGAGACAGCACAAAAGCACTCAACTGCTTCCTGTTCACCTGTACCACAGCACTGGGGGAGCGATACAGGAGGCTGATCCACTTGCAGAATTTGGGTTCAAGTCTGGCGGCCTATAGGACAGCAGCCAGGTATTGATGGTCAACCCTATCAAATACCTTGGACTGATCTAAATTGATCAGCATGGCTTACCTGTCATCTTTTACACTCTCTATGATCGTGCCAATCAGATGCAAGTTGCTTTGAATTGTTCGTCCCCTCACAGCACAAATCTGCTCGGGTCCCAACAAGCTTATGACAACTGACTGCAAACGCTCCATCAGGATCTTTGCCAAAATCTTTAACTTTGTCTAGCAGAGTTATGGGTCTGTAATTTTCTAAATCCCGCACAACAACTTTTTCCATTTTTCAGCAGCATGATCACACCCCAGGAAATCTGGTTGGGGATGGACCCCTGCCGAAACCAGTTGTTAAACACCACTGTCAAAATCGAGACAAAGATGTGCAACAACCTCAAGTACATTTCATAGGGCAGACCATCAAGTCCCAGAGACTTGCCACTACTGACCTTCTTCAACGGCAAGTGAACTTCCCCTTCTGTAATCTCACCCTTACAGCTAGCTGCTTCAAGTCAGCCAAATAGCTGCAAAACTCATCACCACAGACCAGGCTAACCTATGTCTAACTACCTGACCCTGTTAGCGCCTGGGTCAGACTATCCTCTAGAGTCTTCACCTTTTTAGCCTTATCTAGAGCGAGTCGTTGGCTACATTCAGTGGAGAAGGACCTAATCCTATCCTTAAGCCTCTTCTACAACCTACTTCCAATAACTGCCTCCACTAATTCCTGCTGCACTAGTCTAATCAGCTGCTGCTGAAAGTCCTGCCTGTCCAGTAAGGACAGAAACTTCCAGTGTCGAGCCATTCTAGGCCTACTACCACACTCAGGTACAGACGAGTCTATGATCCGAAATGTCTAAATGGTGAAATGTGAGACAATGTAGTAAGTTCAGTTTGACCCTTCTGATTAATGTCCTATCCTGGTAGCTGGCTACCTGAAGAGATGGCCAATTACAAGTTCACATCCACATCTTCCACCCCAGATGATCGATCCTGTATCTATCGACGAGTCAAAACTCACAGATCAGATCATCCAAGCTACGATTGCCCAATGCCTTCCTGCTAGCTCCCCACCCACTTTCTATTAGGATGGCATTCCAGTCCCCCATTAAAACTAAGCACAACGAATCCACTAGAAACAGCCCCAACTGATAGAAAAAGTCAACAGGCTCTCCTTGTTCATTGGTTGCATAAACCAAAATGATCTGAAACAAACCACTTTTCAAGGTAATATTAGCCACAACCAATGGCACCCACATGGACAAGGTCTACCCCCTTGCATTCAGAGAATACTTGACTAACAAGGAAACTGGCCTGCCACTCCCCATATGCTGAATAGACGACAAAGTCATTAGACAACACACTAGCATCACCTTCGCAAACAAAGTGTGTCTCTTGGATCGTGGCCACATCCACACTAAAGGACAAGAGATCACGGAGCAGGCAGGCTGCCTTACTCTGATCTCTCAAGCCCTTCACATTCAAGCTAACTAGCTTAATAGACATCTTTTAAGCTTGAGTCCCTTAGACACAGACTGAATGAAAATCTGCAGGGCTCAAGACCCTGACAGATTGTCTCAGATTTTCAATACCAATGTCGGTTGTAATTTGACCATCTGTGACAATACCGCTGACGTCCATTGGGAAGGCTAGCTGAAGAGCCCTAAATAAAGAGGGGTGGACTAACATGGGGACCCATCCTGCACAAAATTTGGCTAAGTTTTTAAAATCTTACTCCACCTGAGCCATTCTTATTTTGGGAAATGATTTTGGGGCGGCGTCTAAGATGTTTTAATTTGACACCCATATTTGTAATTAATGTTGGGCCTTTCTCTGGGAGGAGAGGTCTCCCTCTAATGCCTTCCCGTCAAAGCAACAAATAGTCTCTCCCATGAGGAATGGCTTCTTTTTTTTGAGGAGGGTTGGTTGGGATTTTATGGAGGAGTTGCAGATACACTCTTGATGGGGGAAGAGTGGAGGCTACCAGACTTGTCAGCATATGTATTTCTATCTGGTGAAACAGGAACAGATTGGGACTTGCATGTTCCACAGCCTTCTCAGCCCTGCTTTGACCAGTCCTTTTCTCCTTTTTCATGTGTTTTTCCTTTTCCACTTCCTCCTCCCTTCCCCTTTTCAAAGAAGAAGAAAGAGATGGTGACATGTCATCCACCTCCATATCACTCTCTACCTCTTGCTGCAGCCTTCCCTTCTGCTGTAATTGCTGCTCCTGTTGTTGCTGCTGTTGTTTAAGCTGTGGCTCCTGCACCTGTTTGTGTGATCATTGCACCAGTTGCTGTTGCTGTTATTGTTTCTGTGACTGCTGCTGTAGTTGGTCTTTCAGTGATTGCCATTGAAACTGCGACTGCTGCTTTGCACCCAGCTTCTGCTGGTGATCATCTCGTCCATGAGCGACAATCTGTTGGGGAGGCAGAGAGGCTGCCAGCTTTTGTCCCCTCTTTACCACCTGCTGCATTTCTTGGGGGTTTGGTCAGACTTGTCAGACTTCTCATAGTTTGCTGGGTTGGTGGTACTGGGTTCATGTCAGTGCAAGTCTTTGGTAAGTGGCCTGTGGAACCACAGGACCAACAGTGTGGTCACCAGCCCTCCACAACAATGAAAATGTTCTGGCCACAATACAACAAGATGTCAGGAATGTCAGTAAAGTTTTCCCTCATCAGAATTACTAGCAGAGCCAACTCTCCCATGGCAATGCCCACCTTTCTCTTGATTCTTACAGCCTCATTGACTTGTCCATAGTGAGCAAAGAATGCCTCCAGATGGTCCGCCTCTATATGAAGTGGCATCCCATGAATTATCTTTGTCTTCCTTGTGCCCAAATATTCCTTGCAACAAAATTGGTGTGGATGCTCCCAGCCAGTGCTTTTGCCTCGTCTGCTGTTGACAACAAAATTTCCCACATAGCATTGGACCTTCTCGCCAATATTTTAGGACTAATGCTGAGACTCTTTAATTCCTCTTTCATTATTTCCCTACTGACACCAATTAACCTTCTTGTTTTCACATCTAAGTTTAGCAAGGAGATCGTCCTGTGTAAGATAGCTTCAAAGTCCGAGGGAATGGTCAAGAGTTCATTTCCAGCAAAGAATTCTTTGTACTTTTGGGCCTCATAGTATTCTGGTCCCTTCTTAGGTTTGTTTGCCTCCCAAGCTGAAGGAACAGCAGGGGATGCTACTTGTGACTGCTGTTAAGAGTCCTCCATAATGATGAGGGTCCCACAAACAGAAAAAAATCACAAAAACATGGGAACTATATAGCACAAAGCAGACAAATATAACATGTCAGACAATCAACAAAACTTAGGTAAAACTCACAAAAATCCAAACAAGGTTACTTTTGAAAAGAAGTTCCAAACTAGCATTCAGCCTGGCAAACTGGGTTGTAACTGAATACATGTTATTTTGTAAATATACAAAACTGTGGCACAAGTCTCAGGGGGAAATAGACAGCGGCTGGTCTTCAGTAGCTATCCTAGTTCTAGTTGTTCCAAAACACAACCCATTCATTCATTACAATTTACACATACACCACAAGAACGCATCCATCAGCACTCAATCCTGCATATACCATAATGCAACATATTCACATGGGACCTACAAAACACACCATGACATAAAAATTTGGTGAAAGTTCAAAATATATAAAAATTTCATGATTCATGAAATGATGGGGGAGGGGCGATGAACCTCAAAAACAAACTCAAAATGTAACACAAAGATAAAACTAAAACAAAACAATGTTAGTAGGAACCGTCCACCCCTCAAAATAATAAGAGTGGCCACTATATTCTGCCAACAGACAGAATCAAGAAGCAAACTCACTAATGAAATGGTAAAAATAAACAAGGGGATTGGAAAATCAAGGGCTGACCCAGTGAAAATGAAATATGAGGGACAAAACAAACATGTGTCATAACAAAAAAGAATGCCAGAAACAGGCTGGGAACAAGACTTATTCATATTAACTCGGAAAACGAAACATTGTGTAACTTAACCAGTTCAGGGTTCACAGGAAACCACCCACTGCATGAAGAAGACTTAAAAGAGAAAATCAAGGCTAACCCCATCCATATGAACCAGGCTCACCTCAGTCACCCATCTTTGGTTTAAATCTGTCGAAATCAAATGCTTTTGATCAGATCTGATTTTTACCCTAACCTGATGCTTAACAAGAACAACCAGATCCTGATACAAAACCTGTTCATTTTGCAAGATTCCCTTCTTTTGTCTACACCACCATTCTAGCTATGGCTAGCAACATGAAAAACACATCCATTTTACCTCGGAGAACGGGGGCGACACATTGTTGCATATATACGCAAGATCAATGGACACGAGCTACTCAGGAGCGATATGAGCCGTCAACCCGCTAACCTACTCCCAGAAGGGGCACACCTGAGGACAATGGTAGTAGGCATGTACAGCCAAGATCACACCAATGACAGTCTGGCAAATCTGCCTGGCCTCATTTGAAGAGTACATCTTTGAGAGGTAGCACATTCCAAATCAATCACCAGCTAAGCAAAAACTCAGAGTTACTGAGGTAATCTGCTGCTGGCGCCCAGGACCACAAGTAATGCAACCACAATGGTGACAACTCAAGCCAGTCACACAGAGGATCCTTTGTGACCCCCTCCACTAATTCATGATATAATAGTCTCTGACAACAAGAAAGGTCACTGGACCGAGGAATGGCCCTCAAGGCTGACTGACACTCACTGAGGAAACTCGACAACCTTCCACAGCTGTGACGGTGCTTACTCCAAGAAATGACAGGAGTGATGCTAAGGCTAAGGAAAGCATCTCTAACACTCCGTGCCAAAATCGGCCCCTCCGTTAAAATGCGGTGTAGGAAAGCCAATCTAGAGGCATGGTGATGTCTCACCAGGTGTAGCAATCCCAGCACCCCATGACATGGATGCTGATAACAGTCTTCTTTACAGGCCCAATGTTTGTGACCACCCTACTAAAAGTCAGTCAATAAATGCTTGATCGCCTCCATACAAGTCTCGCAAAGAGGAAGTACAGCCAAGTGGTAAAGGATAAGGGGCAAGGCGTAAGTGGCACACGCCTCAGCCCTACTCTTTGACAACCTCCTTTGGAGCCAAGTCTGGACTGACACTCCAACCATTGCATATACCTCTGATGAATTCTTCTCCAGCTGGAGTCCGAACCCGAACCACACTCCAAGAATGTGGACGGGTCCATCAGTCCAACCAAATGGCCCTGGAAGCACAATCCCCTTCCAGACTCCTTACCACAAACTGGAAGACTTGTTATGGTTAATCTTGGTCTGTCACCTTGTACCATTCAAGTGCTTTCTGTACCACCTCAATGTTACAACAGCACAACATGAAAATGGATACATCATCGGCGTATGCAGAAACCCTAGCTTGAGCTCTACCAGGGAAAATGGCAATTTAGCGTAGGGCTGGACTTCACACCCTGTCCCTCAGGCAGTGAAGGCAGGGCTCCAACGCCAAAGCTAAAAGTAGAGGCAACAATGGACAATCCTGTCGAACTGACCATCACAGCACAAAAGCACTTCCTGTTCACCTGTAGCACAGCACTTGGGGAGCAATACAGGAGGCTAATCCACTTGCAGAAGTTGTGTTTGAATATGGCAGCCTGCAGGACAACAGCCAGGTACTAATGGTCTACCCTGTCAAATGCCTTGGACTGATCCAAATTAATCAGTGCTGCTTGCTTGTCATCTTTTACTCCATCTATGATCATGCAGATCAGATGCAGATAGCTTTGAATTGTTCATCCCTTCACAGCACTAGTCTGCTCAGTTCCCAACAAGCTTGTAACAACTGACTGCAAACACCCCATCAGGATCTTTGCCAAAATCTTTAACTCTGTGTTTAGCAGAGTTATGGGCCTATAATTATCTAAATCCCTCCCAACATCCTTGCCCTTTTTCAACAGCGTGATCACACCCCAGGAAATCCGGTTGGGGATGGACCCCTGCCAAAACCAGTTGTTGAACACCACTGTCAAAATTTGGACAAAGATGGGTGACAGCCTCAAGTGCATTTCATAGGGCAGACCATCAAGTCCCAGAGACTTGCCTCTGTGATCTCACCCTTGCAGCTAGCCATTTCAGCCAGCAAAAGCCAGGGAAAGTCAGCCAAATAGCTGCAAAACTCGTTGGCACAGACCAGGCTCCTTGGTAAAATGGCTCTCAAAATGCCATTGAACACCCCACACATGTCTTTGGTTGACCTCAGAGTACGCCCATCTGGAGTAATGACATCATGAATATATCAATCGAAATCTCTTCCTTGCGCAATTTTGCGCCCATATTCACAGCTTTGTTAGACATCTTGTTTAACCTATGTCTAACTACCTGACCCTGATAGCGCATGCTAGCCTCATGCTTTAAGTCCTGCCTTGCTACAGCTATCTCTAGGGAATCCCCACCAGCCACCGGGACAGAACCTAATCCTTTCCTTAAGCCTCTCCCATCACCTACTCCCAATAACTGCCCCCACTAATTCCTGCTGCATTAATCTAATCAGCTGTTGCTGAAAGTCCCACCAGACCAGTAAGGACAAATTGAATTTCCAGTGTCAAGCCATTCTAGGCCTACTGCCTAACACCATCTGGGCACAGACAAGTCTATAATCCAAATAGTCTAAATGGTGGAATGTGGGAAAATCTTGTAAATCTAGGTCGACCCTGCTGATTATCATTCTATCCAGGTACCTGGCTACCTGGAGAGACAGCCAATTATGGGCCCATGTCCACATCCCCTGTCCTGGATGATCAACCCGGTATCTATCAACAAGCCCAAACTCTTTGATCAGATCAACCAAGCTATGATCAACTATTGCTTTCCCACTAGCACCCTGCCCCCTGCTTATCTTGGAGTTCAGGATGGCATTCCAGTCCCCCATTAATACTAAGCGCAAAGAATCCACCAGGAACGGCCCCAACTGATGGAAAAAGTCAACATGCTCCCCATGATTGTTGGGCGTATAAACCATAATGACCCAAAACGAACCACTGTTTATGGCAATATTCGCCCTCCGTGTCCACATGGACATGGTTCACCCTCGCCCTCAGGGAATTCTTGACTACAAAGGAAACACCTCTGGCCTGCCATCCCCATATGCTGAATTGACCACAAAGAAGCCTTCTTTGGTATATCTGTTCAGTTGATGGGGTGCCAGGTTTCTAGTCGGACACAACTTTGCCAGGTGACTGATGAAACCACAAGCCCAACAGCTGAAACAACAACCCTCTACGATGACATAAATGCTTCGGCCACCACAGGTGATTATGTTGGGAACCTAATTGAACTTTGGATGGGTCAGTATCACCATGACTTCGTAATCACTGGTGGCAATGCCCGCCTTGCTTTGGATAGAGGATACCCCCTCTTCATGGCCATAATCAGAGAAAAAGGCCTCCAGATGGTTCTCAGTGATGTACATGGGCACCTCACATAAAGTAATCCAGGTTTTCTGGGTGCCCATGTACACTGTTTGCAGTCTCAATGTCTTTGCGGCGAGGACATTTCCTGATAATGCCTTTGCCACCTCCTCTATTGCCAGCAGGATGTCCCACATGGCATTTGACCTACGGGTCAATACTTTGGCCACAATGTTCAGAGCCTTAAGGGCCTCCTCCATCGTCTCCCTGCTGACAGCAATGAATTTCTGCATTTTGACATCCATTGTCAACAGGGAAATGTTCCTTGTGGTGATTGCCTCCATAACCGAAGGCACAG
Organism: Acanthosepion esculentum; assembly: GCA_964036315.1. Lineage (NCBI taxonomy): Eukaryota > Metazoa > Mollusca > Cephalopoda > Sepiida > Sepiidae > Acanthosepion > Acanthosepion esculentum. The sequence continues at coordinate 94,651,399 of OZ038476.1, forward strand.
GCAAAATTTCATGGCTTGAGATGAATGGGGCTTTCCGCCAACCATGCTGATGGTGCTGTGGATGTTGTGGCCAATGGCTCTTTTTTCTTGGGGTACCTCCGCCATGGAGGGAGGTTAATCCCCTCATGAAAATAACAAAAATGCAGCAGACAATAAATTACAAAAACACAAGGCACAAAAAACAATTACAAGTCACATTTACTATACGTAAACACAATGTGCAAGCAAAACTTTCCAGCTAGCATCCAGCTGGCAAACAAAAAATAAACAGGGTTGTAACTCAATATATGTTCCCCTGGGTTGTAAGTGAATACATGTCCCAAGCTTTCATGGTGTACTAATGGATATTTATTGAGCAGAATATCCACACTGGTGTCAGCAGCCAATCAGGACCTACAGAATGAGTTTGTCCAGATAGCAGAATGGAATCTGAAAGGCTGCTATATAAACCACCTATCAACTTGCCAAGAGAGGTGGCCAGTCAGACTCAACTCATATTACAATCGAGTACTGTCTGTTTCTCTAACCAAACTCTAAAGATTTGATGAACATAAGTGAGAGGTCTGTGCACTTTGTAAATTAGGTATTTAAAATGTGCACATAGCCAAAGCCAAATAAGTAGCTCAATTAGAGCCAGAGCAATATAAAAAGTATGTACAAGTTATTTTAATCCTTTAGTCTATTTTACCTCTCATTTAATAAAATTGAATAAAAATTATTTCACTATAGTTAAAGTATAAAATAGTAATTTTATTACATATTTAAAATTGTGGTGGAGACATGCTAATTAACTATTTTGTCGGGTCATACGCATACACAGAACTAGCTGGCTGGTTATCAGTTATTTTATCAGCTATCTCAGCTAGTTTTTGTAATTCAATTTCATCTGGGAATGAAGCTACAATTTGGATGATGTTCACATGAAGCTTGTCCAACCAAAGCTGTCTTAACACAGTGTCAGACTATGTGTTACTTCCTAATAATGCTTGCATTTTATGCAGCAGTTGTGACAGCTTACTTTGTCCCAGGCTTAAGTTATTAAAAAAATCACATAGCTTTTGTTCCTCAGATTGCCCAGTTCTATGAAGAATGGCTTCCTTGAGGGTGTCAAAAGGCTTATCGGATGGCATCTCATCCAGGAGATCTGAAACCTCAATTGCTACCTTCACCAGTAGCTTCTCTATGACATAGGCATATCGTGAAGTTTGTGAAATTATCCTCTTGGTGTTGAATATAGCACTTAACTATGCAAACCAAACTTATACATTGACACTGTTGTAAGCTGGTAAATACACAGTTATTGCATCCTCTGTGTGTGCATCCTCAACATGGAGTTAGGATACCAGTTAAGTTTGGTTGTGGTGATCCAAATTTTTAAGTGTCAGTACAAACGTCAGAGTTGCCAATCTGAAATCTGAGTAATTCTTATGTTGTGTGACGTGGTGATCTATCTTTAATGTTTTTCGCACATCGGTTGGTAATTCCAAACATAGAATTTGAAAAAAAAACTTTTTTTGAACATTGGGGTTATCAATTTGTAACATCGCAGTTATCAATTTTTAAACGTTGTGGTAACGAATTTCGAACATTAGGTTCATTAACTTGCAAATTTCTTTTTCTTTAAATATTATTAATTTTTCTGTATATGAGATATTCTATTAAAATTTCTTCTGCTTTTCTAGATGAAGATGCAATATTACCATGATTTTTATGCTCATTATTTTGAATAAATACTTTAATGATAGCCTCAATGGGGATAAAATAACTACAGATTATTATTTAAAAATCAGTTTGCAAAATAAAAACAAATGTATAATACTCAGCATATACACAAGATAATGCTTTAATCTCAAAAAGCATTTAACTTCAATATTGAATCAAATTCATGAGGATCTCAAAACTTAAATTGTTGATGATTATCTTGACAACCTGGGAATTGTATGGAAAATGCTAAATTTAGGAAACCAGCTGATTATTCTCCAGAAAATTGATTTTTTATTATATTTTTAAGATATATCCTCTCTTGATGTTTTATTTTTCAGTTAGAAATCAAGAGAAAATGCGAGAATTGAATGGAATTTATATCCTGTTTGATTTGCTGAGAACATTCACTACAGCCACAGTGGAAAATACAGAATTTTTGAAAATGGCTATTACAGTAACTTCTACTTTGGATTCCTGCCTTTTGGACAATGGTGAGGATAATAATACTTCTGCAATACAATTTTCTGAAATGTTATAATTTGTATTCAGTTTTATATGATTTTCTGCAAAATGATAATACTCTTATTTTTGTATAATTTTAAAGACTTACTCTTTGACTAGAAATCCTTTAATTGTTCCCTGAAAAGTAAATAAAGTGTTCTTTTTCTTTTTAGTAATGCTTTGACTACCTGCTTTGATCTCACACCTTGCTTTGATAATGTTATTGTTTTCTTTCCACATTTTCTAATGTTCCATTTTTTCCTCTATTCAGTCTTGTCAAAGGTAGACTTCTTTGGTTCCCTTTTTAGAAGGAATAATGTAAACAATGTGGAATTGGCTTATCTTTGACTAACTTATAAGATATCCACATCAATGATTATCTACTTCAAAATATGTATAGACGCGATGAAATTTAATTTTAAGAGATTGCAAAAAAGCTTTCATCACTGAAACTTTGTCATTACTAAAGAAAATGGTACTTGGCACCCCATAACTTATGCAGCTATCAATATAAGAAAATCATGTTTTCTTTTTTGATTTCTTTTTATTTATCATTTTTTTACTCTCTTTTAAAATTTGCTTTCAGTTTTGTCTTTACTTGAAAGTAAAAGGTGTTTATAGAATATTATGTCACGATAAAACTCCTATAATATGATACTACAAGCAAGTAGCCACATAGATAAAGAAAAAGATAATTAAAATGTAAAATTTGTGGTAGGACCTGTGAACTCCACATGAATTTATTTACAAATATGAAAGCAGCTCAACAGCCAAAAGATATTGTTTGGAGCAGTAAAAGTGACCGCATTTGATATTTGATTGTTTGATCCATCAGTTAATGTTATCTGATAAGGAAATTCCAGAATTAAAATCATAACCAAAAATATAATGAACCTCATTAGGGACTTGAGTAGTTAGTCATTTTTCAAGGGGCTCTCCATTTGTGGGTTCTGTTGTTTCAACTCCATCTTAGTCAAGATGAACAAGTGAAGAAAAAAGTAAATCATTTTTGTATAAAATAAAATAGATGTCATATAACACTAGTCATTATTATCTCTTTTTTATAACTTTTCACTAATCATTAATTCCCGACCGCAAAGAGAATGAACTGATGGGGTCAAGCAAACTGATCAAATACAATCTCTTTCTGATATATATATATGTCACACTACCAAAGTCAGTTTATAGTTCACTTTACTATGAGCTTGCAGGATGTGATTGACAGTGCAGGCAGTAAATGCCCAATATACTATATATATTGCCACATTCTTTATTTGCTCACAAATTTGATTAAAACAAGCGTTAGAAATAAATACCTTCCTTTTTATGATCTATGACATTTAAAGATATTTTGAAATGCATTTAAAATATTTTTATGCTCCCCTATTCAGCAAAATTTCATTCAGATGTGTCTTTTTTTTGTCAGTTTATTCATACACAGGATTCATAACAGAAATTGGGATGCCTCTCATTGACAATGATCATCATCCTCTTAATGCAATAGGAGAAGTACTACATCAGGAGTGAAATTTTGGAACTGAACATCATATTTCGTTAAATCAAATCCTGACTACAAATGGCCATGAACCTTTTTAGCAATTGCAAAAAGACAAACATAAAAAAAAATCTAGTTCTTGGATTTAGAAAGACATTTCATTCATAGAGAAAGGTGATCCTTTAATTTTTAGGGTTCTGTAATACAGTTTTAATAATTAAAGTTCAAAGCTTCATTTGGATTGATTTGTATGTATTATTAATATCTACTTGATAACAATAGAGACACAAAATTATAACTTAAATTCAAGCTTACATGACTATCTTTGTTCTAAAATTCAAAGATACTGAGATTATATAAACAAATGTAAGGATTTTCCTAAATGCTTAATTTTTAACACTCATGCTGCTTCTTCTATTATCAAAATAACCCATTATCTGTAGTGAAAAATAAAACCACCACAAGAAAATTGTGTACATTAAATCAGCATTCTGAAATAATTGCACTTTTTTTAATCTTCACAATCAGAATATTCTCGTACTGATTCTACTAAATTATTTCTTTAAAAGAAATTTACTTAATCTACATGCTTAAACATATGCATATGGTAGAGATGGGAGACATTTTACACATGTATATAAATATACTTTTTGTCCCCCTCTCTGATTGCAACTTTTGTCTGTATAAACTATACATTTGTCAAAAATGACTAGATATGGATTAAGGTAAAGACTGGAAATTTAAGAAATATATGGCCAATGAGAATCAGATAAAAAAATTAGCAAATAAAAATCATCTTAATGCATATTTGTAAAATTTATGTATGAAAATGATGGTATTTGAATATATGGAATTTGGAATCAACCCACTACCATGACCTCAATCAATCAATCCACCTTACCAGGCAGTTCAGCTTAAACATCTCAGCATCACATGACCGTCAGCCCATCAACACCTCAATTTCAGCCATGAAGAAGGGTGTACATCCAACCCCCAAAACAACATTACACTTGGCTTCATTAATCCACTTTAGACCTATCCTCTGATACCAACCATGACCTCGGGCAACCAACCCAAAAAAAAACAGTCAACTCCCAGCCCTACTGACAACACCATCACACCTAATCGCTTTCCTTCAGCAACTGAAGAATCACACATGAATAATTTTACCACCTTTCAAACAACTAAGTATATTTGCTGTGTAAATTTTAATCTTTGTTCTTTTCCTTGGTAACCAAATACTTGTTATAACATCTGATGTGAGGAGCATGCACCAAGGGAAATGGATATAGCTTGGCTGTGAAACAATTATAAAACAGAAACATTATTAAAGTGTGAGAACAAGAGAAAAGTAATCAGGAAGACAGGAGATAACAAATGACATTGCATTTAAATATTTGAAGATCAAAGTTGGCTGGAAAGCTTGGAGCTTGAAGAGAATTTTACAAGCAAGAAGTGCAAGAAAAGAAACAGCATAAAACTTATGGCTACATTTAGTCAATTCAACTGTAAATTTATGAGATTTTGTTTCCAATCTAGTACTACACTTAAATTCCTGAAATCTAGGTACCAGAGTAAAGAGATCATCCAAACTCTTACTATGAAAGTATTTATAGTAAAGGCACAGAGAAGCAACTTTACGGTAGTAGGAAAGTGACTGAAGCTGAAATGTCAGGATCATTAATATTGTTGATTCTTCTTTGGATTTTATCAAGAATCTCTAAATATATTGCAGGAGCACCAGACCATATGTGGCATCAAGCATGGATGAATGGTAGACTTATAGATATATAGGTTAAATTCTGGAGAGAAAAATTGTCTAGCACAACACAGTGAACCAACTTCCTTAGCAGCTGACCTGGCAATAGATTTAATATAGTCTTTCCAATTCATGTTAGTTGAGATAGTTTTGTTATAGAGGTGGTAGAATTAACAAGCCATTCTTTGCTCCACTTAAAAAACAGACTGAAGGTCATTTTTTAGATCAGCCTCCAATTTGACTATCAAGTTGAGAACTGATACCATCAGGAAGGTTTTTAATTAAAAACAAAGTAGGACCAAGGATAGAGCCCTCAGGGACACCTGCATTAGTACAACAGGATCTAGAAGAGTGACAGTTCAGGATAACTTTGATTTCACCATTTGATAAGAAAGACTGAATCAGTTCAAAATTTGTCCGGAGATCCCATAACTTTTTTAATTTGTGAAGAACACCAGTATGCCAAACCCACAATAATCATTAATACATCTGCAGTTGACCTAGAGAAACGAAAGCCATATTGCTTGTCTTAAAGAAGGCTCTGCATTGTAAGATGCTTAACTAATTCAGTATTAAGGCATCTAGTAGTTTATCAAAAAGAGGTAGACAGTTTAATAGGCCGATCCCTTCTACTTAATGAAACTGTCTATACCACTTTTCAAATCTGCATTAGGGATCCTAAAACCCTGTTATCAAGGTTTTCATTTTGAGCAGACTTTGCTGCCGAGTCTGCCTGGTCATTCTCTTTAATTCCTATGTGACTTGGTATTCAGCATAACACTATTTTTTTACAGTTGGATAATGGATTCAGCCTGTATAGCAATTTTATCAGCAGTGGATGAGAAGTTTGTTTTTTATTTTTTATTGTAACTGATAAGGAGTTAAAAATATTACATATTTTTTATTTTTGTTTATAGAGACAAAATCAAGTGCTCGACCAATTGCACAAATATCTGCATTTAAAATTGAAGTTTCTTTTGGCAGATGTTTCATTTTTTGCTGTTGCACATCCTGTTTCATTTTTTTCTATTTTCATCCATCTGTGCAAATGTATGAGTGTGTGGGATAATTGATTTTGATTTTCTGTAATTCCTATTGGAATATAAGTGGATGCGTACTTGTTTTATAATGTTTGCAGAGTTTCTGGTATGGTGCATCATGATATAATTGGTATGATTGTATTATGGATTCTAGATAGAGATATTTCTGCTTCTTGAATGATGGGTGCCTGGATTGAATTAATGTTCTGTATAATTTGAGCAGTGTTTGCCAGTCTGTTCCCCAATTTTTGTGGGCCACCACTCTCAATAGTTGTAATGTTTTACTGCATTCTGTTCTCATATATTTTAGGTGTTGTATGAACGTTAGTTTCTTGTCAAGAATTATTCCCAGGAACTTGTACTCATCTACCATTGGGATTTCTGTCTCTTCAAGTTGCAATCTTGGATCATTATACAGTTTCTTTTTATTACAAAAATGTATGCATTTTGTTTTAGATTTGAAAATCTAAAACCATTATTTATTGCCGATCATTTGTTCTTATTTATATATTACTGCAGACTCCTTTCTATGACATAGGATTGGTAACTTACAGTAAAGTCATCTACATACAAAGATCTATTTATAGTGAGTGAGTTCTTTTGCAATGTTATTTATTTTAATACTGAACAGAGTGACTGACTCTCTTGTGGCACTCCTTCTTGGGTCTTTGGATCAGAGTGAACAGATCCAATGTGGACCTGAATAGTTCTATTCAAAAGAAAGGTATTAATGAATTCAAGTAACCTACCTCTCAGCTTAACATAAACATAACATAATTTGCTTTAATCATGTAGATCTTGCATGATTCCATATTTCCAGGTAGTTTTGTCAGCCTTTTCCAAGTCAAATAACACAGTAGCCACATGTTTTTTTTTCTTATAAATACTTCCCTTATAAAGCTTTCCAAGTAAATCAGGTGGTGAAAGCCATTCACCATTCTCTTGAAGATTTTACTTCAACAGCTTGTGAGAAAAATCAGTCTGTAATTTCCAGGGTCTGAATTGTCTTTCCCTGGTTTGAGAATCAGTTGGACAGTTGTTTGTTGCCATTATTCAGGGAACTTGGCTTTTGTGCAGATATCATTATATACCTTGCTAACAATTTTAATGACTCTTTAGAGAGTTGTTTTAAGAACTCATATTGGACCTTATCTGGTTCTGTGACTGAATTAGGGGAACTTTTAATAGTCTTCTGGTTCTGTCCTAAATAATGGTGTGTTGCTATCTTCCAGGTTCTTAGATTTGAAGTTTAATTTGTATTTTTCTGCATTTTTTTATAGTTTGGGATTGATGTTTACAGTTTTTTTTTGGAGGTGGGGGGAGAATTTTTTGAGAATGTTTCAGCCATTTTGTCTGTTATTTTGCTATTATTTACTGAGAGATGTTTTACTGATATACATTGATGTTTTCTAGTTATTTTTCTCAAAGTAGTTTTGGCTTTATAGCTGAATTTACTTTGCTGACATCTTACCAATGGTCCTTTTTGACTTCTTTTATTGCATTAAGTGCCTTTGCTTTATTTACTTTAGAACTGATGAGGTTGGTGGTTATTGGCTCCTTGTTAAATTTTCAAAGCACTGCTTTATGCAATCATAGAACTATGGCCTGTTTCTTTTGTTTGATGTTAAAATTTTGGGGATGTATTTCTTTGCTATGTCTATTAAGTCTCCTGTAAAACATTCCACTGTTTCTATGTTATTTTGAGTTAATTTGCTTTAACATAAATTCCAAAGAAATTCAAAAGAAATTAAATAATAAAAATGACTGTCCAATTAAACATTTATTTGAAAAAATAATCAAACCAGTGATACATTTTCAGAACATTCCAATGCAAATTGGAGAAAATTTCTTCTAAATGAGTTTAATTTTTTTAATATTAATTGAAATTGATGTCTAGAATGCTATTAGGCTAGAATACCTATTTGAGCAGTAGTAGTGATAATACCAGCAGCAGATGTGTGCGCATACACATTTTTCTCTTTTTCCTATTTCTGTTTTTTTTAGTGTGACAGAAAGGCAACTATATCAAATTTGATTTAATCCTATATTAAACAGCTAGACGGTGGTGTAATGAATACAGTATTTTCCTACCAGCTGTAGGTCAGACATACAAATTTCATACAGGTTTGATAGAATGATAACAAAGGTATAAGATGTTAGTTTTTAATGGTTTATAAAATTATTTTGATAACAAATGAAATAGAGAAATAGTTAAATATTTAGAACTAGTCCATTAATGCAGTCTGTGATTAGACCTTTGTCAATCTAGATTAAGTTTATACTATATAATTCAAATATTAATTATTTGAATGTGACAGATTTTACTCCCTGTTAGAATATAAGTTTGAATATTTTGCCACCTTAAAATAAATTTGCTTGTTTGTTTTGGGGTTGGGTTGAGTTTGCTTATTGAATATTAATCCTCAGGAATCACAAGAAATTTAGACTTGACAATTATTGAGGTTTTAAGCTATTCACATGTATCCATCATGTAGGAAAATTGACTTAATAACATTTTATTTTTCTATATCTTTGTGTTTACACCTTTACAGATAAGTGTATATATCCAGTAACTAAATACTTCTAAACTAGCAGAATATATGTATAGATCTTTGATTTGTTGAGTACTTTATGTACTGTTTCTTATTGAGAAATAAAACAGGAATATACTTTAAAAAAAATACTGTTTCATCATTGTTTTAATACTAGAATTCATGAAATTCATAAAATTTCAGATTTCATAAAAACTGAAGACATTTTCCTGGGTTTCTGAAACTATCAAAGAACTTGATTTTTTGTTTTCTTAAGTTATTCAGTCAGCCAGTAGAGTTATATATGTGATACATTCTTGGGCAATCATGTTTTTTTAAATTCATGACTGATTAAGCAGATTTTCCCACAGTAGGTTATCATTTTTTCTGTGGTAGACTGGTTGCACATCTATAGAACCCACCCATAGTTTGTGGGAGAAGAGATGGATTCATACATTTCTCATGGTATTTGCATGCAAATGAATATAATGAATCTGACTGCAATTTGAACTCAGCTCTCCAATTTCTAATTCTGAGCTGATATTCATTATATCACAATGCACTTAAGTTATTGTTTTGTCATTTTTTTACAGCTTATCAACCTTTTTAAAATTATTTTGTAATGGGGTGGATGTGTAGTTGTGTTAATGTAATTATTTGTAGTTGATAGAGGAATCCTTTTTTCTTTTTTTATTGTTTTTGCTTGTTCTGAGAATTTTGTGGTTAAAGGAAGTATTTGAAACCATTAACTATGGATTTTCACGGAGTGAAGGAGATATGTCTGTGTTGTTCCTTTTTTTACTACTGCTACTTGCTACTCTACTCTACTGACTCTACTGACCTCACTTGTGGCGGAAGGGTAGTTTTTATAATGATGAAGTTTCAGATTTTAGAATAATGAAATATCATCATCATATATCATCAGTCATGGCCAGGTTGATTTAGAGGATGAAATTTTTATCTTATTTCCAGGATTATGAAATATCCTTATCATCATTCACCACAGGTGGAAAAGTTGTTTTTAGAATGATGAAATTAAATATCATCATCACTCTGGATCATAACAGAAGTTCCTCCACAAGAATGGAGTGTCTTAATAATAAAAATAATCATCTTTTTCCATGAAACGGTTCTATCTGACACTTTAGCTGTGATGGGCAACTTTTCTTCTGTTGTTATTTTTTGCTGCAAACTATTATGCATTTTATTTTTTTTATGTTGTTTTTCTTTGCTAAGGTTAGTTTTTGCTTAGTTGGCAGGCTGGTTCTATGAAATGTGTAGACCAAGTGGGTTGCATGCTGTAGGAGTTGGCTTTTGGTGAGTCGGATTTGCTTGCTTCTTGGTTGGCCTCTGTTTTGGTTTTGGAACTGTTGTTGATGAAACAGCTTTACTGTTTTTTTGTTTTTTTAGGGTAATTGTGTTAGATTCTGAAGAACATTATGGAGTCACTAGTTTTTCCTATTCATCTGAAGAACTGCTACTGCTCTTAGTTTGTTTTTGTTTTTAGAAAAGGCCATTTTATTTTATAGTGTCACTGGTTTTAATCTCTCAGTGGAAACTGAGGTATTTTTAGGAATTTTCTGTTTAGGTTTTTTTTGGTATGTCTTTTGTTTTTTTTGTTTTTTTTTGTTGTTGGTAATGGTAGAACTGTTATGTTCTGTTAGAAGTTATACTTGAATACCAGTATGAATTGCTGGAGTAGCTGGATAACAGCTGGCTAGTTCCTTACTCTGAGAAAGATCTTGGTCTTCCAAATGCTTTTATCCTACTAATGGCTGAAGTGCAAAAACCAAAGGGAAGTTGTGCCCAATGTTAGATTAAATTGAGAGTTAAATGAGCATGTCGACACATACACAGCTAATGCTGATGTGTGTACAAAGAAATTGAGAGAATAGTAGAGGAAGGAGGTAATATGTCTGTATGAGATTTTTGAAAGGCCTACCTACATGGCCCTTTCAAACTGTAATCTTCAATTATTGGTTGCCGTTGACTGTTGCTGTTATTGTTGCCAACTGGATTTGATTTCTGAACCACATTTTCATAGCTATGAACTTTTGTATAGGAATCAACTATGGAATAATACATCTCTTCTATGCTTGACTTCCAAAATTTCTCTCTGTTAATTTTGAGCTTCAGTACCTAAAAATTTTTATGCCTTAATCTGAAACTATGGTCAAATTTTATTTCTCCTTGACCTGATTGACCCTCAGCTATTGCCTTTTAGCACTTTTTAAATAATAACACATAGGGAGTTTGTGCAACAATATTGGGCTTAATAATTGATATGACCAGCCAATTGATCAGATCGGGCCTCTCCGATTACCTGTCTAGCCCAAGTAAAGACCAAAGAGGAATGTTGCCCATCTCATGACCACTTATATACATTGGGTCATGGAAATCTCAGCTTTCCGGTTTCCATCCTTAGGCATTGCAGGTTGCTACTCGGCAAACAGATGGCCTCATTGTTTTGAATTATAGCAAATCTGCTTGAAATTTGAAAATTTCTTACAATTCTGAAATTAATAAATATAAATAAAATTTTCACAAATTGTAAAATTATTTAAATTTTTAGGAATTAAAAAAGTTTAAGCTTTGATTTGTCTTATTTTGAGCCCAAATCAGATGTTTAATTCATAGATGTGAGTCACTTTGATTTACAGAAACTGATATTTTAACCAGAATTGCTCTTTGTCTGATTTTGGAAATATTTTCAGTCT
>OZ038476.1:94668145-94675645 GCA_964036315.1 Acanthosepion esculentum
ACCCATGCCCTTTATGCCTACATGAAAAACTGCACATCATTAAGTTTCTAAATAATGAAAAGTTATTAAACCACAAACAAGAGTTAACGTTTTTTTTGCCAACATCAACAAATTTTCGCATTAAATAATTAATAAATAGATATAAACAAATAAATTCTATAGTTTAATAAAAGCCTTAAAAGCTCAGCCCAATCATTAAATAAAAAAACCCTTTGTGGAGTCGCGAAAAAAAAAAAAGCCATTTGAATAAACAAATAAATAAACAGATTAATAGACAGATAATAATGAAACACAATCTTCTCGATACTTAACGACCTGCGGCAAAACCATAAAAATGCCTTTTAACCAGCTAGAGGTGTCCACTCCTACTATCAGTCTTGAAATAGGCATCCCCAATGTAACCTGACATAAACTTTTCGAAGGGGACTGGTCTGTAGATAAAAATTAATTCTTAACTCTTTGACCACCTAACCAACATGGCCGACCCCAGCCGTTTCCATAGCAACTAATGTTCCAAGAGACCATACTTATAAACACGCACTAACCACAAGAGAGCTTATTCCCAAATTCTCGCTTGACAAGGAAGCGTGACCAGACACCTTAATTCAACATAATTTCAAAAATTATATTAGGGGTCTCAGCTCTCGCTTTTGAAACATGAGAACTCTTATGTAGCGAAGGAATCATATTTTTAAAACAAAAAAAATATTATAATATATATATATATATATATATATATATATATATATATATATATATATAACCTTTTTATCATCACTTACACCAGTTGGTGTGACAATGTTTAGTGGACCAGTCCTCAGGAACTTAGGACAGTGCTTTAACCCCAGGGTCAATTTTACATTGATCAATACTGACACTGGTCCAAGCTGGTTCACTGGCCACTTCTATCCACTCAGCCCATACCTTTCCAATTATTTCATGACCCATGTAGAAAATGTAATATTTAAACAGGTCTATAAACCTAAAATATATGTCTGTTACATAGACGATATTTTTATTTTAGCAAGTAACAAAAAAGAAATACTGTCAAGACCACATTTGAAAAAAACTCTGTCCTTAACTTTACCTATGGATTTAGTCAAAAAAATAAACTCCCATTCTTAGACATTCTCATAGAATATAGTAATAACACTTTTACCACCTCATTGTATAAAAATCCCACTAGAAGAAACTCTTGCTACCTTAGCTTTAAGAGTGAATGCCCACTCAGATACAAAATAGCAGTGATAAAAAAAACTTCCTAAAAAGAGCACACCAGAATTTATCCTCTCAACTACACTTCTTTAAAGAATTCAATAATGCAAAACAGACAATAGATAACACTGGCTTCCCTAACCACCTTATAGACTACCAAATTAGACTATTTCTTCCCAAAGTAGATAACAACGGTAGTGAACACATAGTCAAAAATAATATAAATATTTTCTACAAAAAACAAATTCACATCAACTCTAAACAAGATGAATCTTCACTTAGAAATATCATAAAGAAATACAGTACCCCAACTGACCCGAACAAAAAATCAAATTAATTGTCTACTACAAAAAATTTAACCTTATCCTCAAAAATAACAACACACCAGCAAAATTAAAATTACAATGAAAGTACATTATTTATTAGTTCAAATGCCATTTAAATAACTGTCTTCCTGATCAAACCAAATTCATAAATAATTTCATTGGTCTCACTACTACATGCCTATCCAGACACCTTACGTTACCCCTATCTAACCACAGCTCTATTAGAATCCATTTAAACACACACAAACTTACCAGACTCCATCCAAAACGTACTAGTAGAAAATACAAGCATAATAAACTCATCCACATGTAAAAAAAGATTAAAAATAATGGAAGCCTTAATAATAAAAAAAAAACACTCAATAATATTAACTATGAACATGGTCACAATGTGCTGTGTTCAGAAAATAAACATCCCCATAACTCTAGAAACATACACACAATCCATACACCCACTTAAAAAGCAAAAATATATAAAGGCTGAAAGCACTTGGAAAGTACAGCTGAAAGTGCTCAGAATTACAGAACATTTGGACAGTTTCTACACACTCTGTGCCCAGAAAAGAAAACACTTGTTTGAACACAATAAAAATAAAAAACTTAATCGCAGTACATTGTTGTCTTCAATGAAAGTTGTATAAATGAAGGATTGCTGCCTAAATACACAATATATGTATGTGTGTGTGTGTGTGTGTGTGTGTATGTAAGTGTGTGTATATATATGTGTGTGCATGTATGTATATATGTATATATAAGTTTGTATGTGTATGTATATATGTATGTGTGTGTATGTATGTGTATATATATATATATATATATATATATATATATATATATATATATATATATATATATATATATATATATATAAAATGTGGACCCTGAGGTTCCAAAGACCCATAGTGGTAGAACATGACAGCCATTGCTGGGTGAGGTTCTATGTGGCATGGAGGGACTCGGCATGGGCAGGGCTGTTGGGGTTGATGGCCTTCCTGCTGAGATATTCCATTATGGTGGAGCGCATGATCTTATTGTAGGGGTTTGGATAGATGGATAAGTGTCAAAAGATTGGAGAGATGCAACAATGATACTTATATATAAGGGTAAAGATGCCTGGGAATTATGTGGCAATTATAGAACGATTGCTCTCCTTTCTTCAGTAGGTAAGATCTTAGCCTCTGTTCTATTAAGATTATTAATCTTAATAGGAGAACAGAACAGAGAACATAGTTGACAATATACTGCCTGAGACACAGTGTGATTTCCGCCAATACAGAGGGATCACAGATATGATTTTCACAGCACCACAAATCCAGGAAAAGAGCTGTGAACAACATATGGACCTTTATCAATATTTGTAGATCTGAGGAAAGCTTTTGACATTGTTAATTGTGCTGGTCTCTGGAAAATCCTCTTGAAATTGGGCTGCCCTACCAACTTTCTCAAGATTCTAAGGTCCTTCCATGATAGTATGAAGGTCTGTGTCAGTTTTGGTGGTATGCTTATGGGGCCCATCATGGTTAAAAATGGAGTCAAGCAGTGAGATATTCTGGCTCCTACACTGTTTTTTATTTACTTTGCAATTGTACTGCTTGATGCATTTGGGGACTGCCATGATGGTATTATTATAAGGTCAACTGGCAAGCTTTACAACATATGTAGGTTTGCAGCAAGGACAAAAGTCTTTCTGAGTTTAGTACACAATCTTCTCTATGCTGATGACTGTGACTTGTTTGCACACACAATTCAGCACACACAGGAGCTCATGGATCAACTACCAGGGTCATGTAAGTCTTTTGGACTGTCCATCAGCCTTGACAAGTCAGTGATGATGTATCAGCATGCCTGAGGAATTCAGTATATAGAGCTATCAATTTATGTTGATGGTAGTCGACTTGGGGTCGTAGACAAATTTGTATACCTTGGTAGCACCCTCAACTGCCACTGTACTCTTAACGATGAGATAGTGTAACGGATTAAGAAGGCCTCCAATGCATTTGCAGCACTAAAGGTCTGTGCCTGGAGACAGAAGGGCATAAAAAAGCAGACAAAAATTAAAATATGTAATATTTGCTTCATGTCATTTCTGCTATATTCATGTGAGACATGGGTAGTATATCACAGACATCTGAAGATACTTGAACATTTTCATCAACACTGCCTTTGCTTGAAATCCACTGGATGTCTTACTGTTGTTCTACTGTTGTGGAGTTATTTCACAGTGGAGGCTTGTATTTGTCCTAAAATCGGTCCTAAATAAGTTTGACGTACCAAAGGTTAGGAACTTGATATAATAGGTATTACGCAGAGTAATCTTGTTGTGGTCACTGACTACTTTCGTATTCGACTATCGACTACTGTCGTCCGACATCGACTGACCCTCGTTCCTCTTACTACTCCTACTTATATTAGGTGGGAGAGTCACAGCCAAAACTTCATTACAAAGATTGCCTTAAAGAGTCACTCTACAAGTGCAATATTGGTCTGGATAACTGGGAGACTCTAGCTGAAGACCAGGTTTCTTGGAGAGCTGGTATTGTTGATGGCGTCGAGATTTTCCATGAGGCATCACAAAAATATGCAGAACTGAAGAGAGGTGTTTGGAAGAGATCCCTAAATTGCCATGAGATACCACCCTGGCCATGTGCCCAATGCAATCAGATATGTCTGTCCAGGGCGTGTCTGCTCAGTCACCAGAAATCACACCAACACCAACAGCCTATTGTATATGACGATTTCATAATGACATGCTTTGAATGCCCAACCTGCACTAAGGTGTGCAAGTCCAGGTTGGGCCTGCCAAGGCATATGAAAAGGCAGATTGGAAGTGATGATGATCAAAGTCAACTTCCATCAACCGTAGATGGTTTGATATGCCCCATATTTGACAAATGCAGATTGATGGTTGGCTTTATGAGCCACTGTTGTTCACACAACCAATGAATACAGTTATGCGGGGGAAGTTTAAGTGAAGGGCTGGACATGTCAGTGATGGTCATACTTGATTTGTTAATCAACAGCCACTATACTATATGTATAAAGAAAAAAGACATTAGGAAAACTGTAGTTTTAGTCAGTGCATTTCATCCAATGTGGCAAAAAACAAAATGAATTTATTGAAACAAAGTATCTATAAACAAAAAACAAAATGTTGTTAGTAACTAGAATAATTTAGAAACACTATTGTATACTCATTTGGTCAACTGAAAAATTATGTCAATTACATTTTATGTTTGAAGAGAATATTTTCACATGTAGAAATATTTTCTGTATTTTTGTGTTGATAGATTTAACTGTTTTCTTTTGATTTCTTGATATATTTTTTGTGTATGTTGGTTGGGAGAGTAGTGATTCTGTTAGGAAAGATGATATTGGGGCAGGGTATATGTATATTCATGTATTTGTGTGTGTGTATATATATATATATATATATATATATATATATATATATATAATCATTAATGTCTGGCCACACATATTCGATGATAGCTGGCTTCTAGGGCATCTTGTTAATCCCTATTGCAGTTCAGGCACATTTTGTGTTTGTTTAACACCTGCAGAGCCCACCTGTGGTTTATACTGCAACTGTGCTAAGCAGATTTTAGTTACAGTTTTTGGGAAAAATCTAGCATGATCAACAATCTAAACAAGGTCAGCAGGCTCAAACCCTCAGTCACAGTGACTTGTGACTTTGTGCTAGAACAGTTATCGATGACCACCAATTGTTCTGTCTAGCCAATTTCACTCATAAGGCTTGTGTCAAACTGTGGTATAGTTTTCAGGCAGTGTTCATATATATATATATATATATATATATATATATATATATATATTTATGAATATTTATGAATATATATATGGACACTGTGTCCATATGTGTATGTATGTGTATATATGTATATATATATATATATATATATATATATATATATATATATATATATCTATGTATGTATGTATGTATATATGTATGTATATATATGTATGTATGTATATATATGTATGTATGTATACATATGTATGTATGTATGTATGTGTTGTGGTAGGATCCACCTAATTTGCATAGCGGAGTACCGACGATATAAATATGGTTGGTACCGGAAGACATGGAGGCAAATCAAGAGATCCAACTAGAGACTCTGCCCGACTGTGACTTAGTCAACACATTCTCCAGGAACGGTCTTCCCAGGAATATACAAAAGACTATATGTAAATATTGTGTACACTTTCTTGTTTCAATACATTTTATTCTAACTACATTTTGTGTTTGCATTATTATTCCATGCATTAGTCAAGTTTCAACAATGGTGACGAAGTAGAACGAACCATACGGAAAAAAAAAAAAGAATTAATAATTGAGAGTTTTTAACAATTGGGATAAGTCATTGAAGAACCCAGGCTGAAAAAAAAATTATTAATTCAAAGTCCAACTTTAACGTAACGACAAAGGATTCTGAACTTCTGGATATGTAGAACTCGTTAAAGGACAACTAAGCATAAAGGAACGTTCACTCAGAAAAATTTGAAAGGTGTCGTAAACAAATAACGGTAATTTTAAATTGAAAAAATTATCTACAACGAGGCACCCGTTAAAAAGAAAAAAAACTGGCCGACTACAAAAACATGCATGGAAGTAAAAGGAGCACAAATACACCGTGTCGACTTTTGAAAGGTAACGAACTTTAAAAAATTATTTTTTGTTGTTTGTTCAACAATATAGTGACAAAGTACCTCTGATAATAAAATCAGAAGTTGTCATTAAAATACGCGAACAGAAGTCGAAAACGAAAAAAAAAAGTCCAACGGTCTCTGTTCACAAAAAAAAAAAAATAAATAAAACCCACCAAAGTTGATTATCACGGGCGGGAATGTAAAAGCAAGACATAAAATTAAAAAGTCGTACGTTGTTTCGATTTTTTTGGTCAGCTTATATGATATCTGTGGATACACAAATTAAAAGTATATTCTTGTTGCATGAACACTATCAGCTAAAGATGGATGAATTATCCAAAGTCATATCTGAATTATTCAAATCCCAGCAATTGAGTCAACAACGTCAGCATGAACAGTTTGCCTTATTAATAAGGGAACAACAGATAGCACAGCAAAAATATCAAGATAAGCAAGATGAAAGACAGCAAGAACAACAGATAGCGCTGCAAAAATATCAAGAAAAGCAAGATGAAAGACTTTTAGAAATTAAAAAGTTAACACTGGAGAAATTAAAAAACTATCAGGCAAATGAAGGAAATTCTTCATATTCTAATAACACCATATTTAATTCGCTGGAAATTTTCAATTATGTGCCAGATGAAGAAAAAACGTTTGAAGCGTACTTTAAACGATATGAAGATATTTTCTACACAGACTGTGAAAACTGGTCGAATTCAAGAAAAGTCAGTCTATTACTAAGAAAGCTAGGTACAGCAGAACATAGTAAATTTGTAGATTTTATTCTACCGAGAAAAACAACTGAATTGGAATTCTCGGAAACAGTGAAATTGCTAAAAGAGCTGTTTGGAGCAAATATGTCGCTTTGGCATAAGCGATGGTTATGCATGAATGTCTCTAAATTCGACGATCAGGATTACTTAACATATGCATCTATAGTGAATAGACATTGTGACAATTTCAGATTGGCAGAGATTACGGTTGAAGAATTCAAGTGTTTAATTTTTGCTCAAGGTATCCAGTAAGAGTGCCGAAATAAGACGTAGAGTTTTGTCTAAACTTGAATCTGAACAAAACCTTACCCTGCAAAAGTTAGCAGAAGAGTGTCAACGGGCCGTAAGTTTAAAGAAAGAGTCACAAAAAATCGAAGAAGCTGGCATTGCTTATATTAAAAAAATAAAAAAACAGTCAAATTTCCCATCAGAGAAAAATTGGAGAAAAAATTCGGCGTATTTTAATAATAGACAAGAAAATAAAAAGAACGAGGATGGAAAAAAGGTCCCACCAT